>DWPQ01000135.1:0-21621 GCA_018251795.1 Perichares adela
GTTTTATTAACTGCGACGGTCATCTTGTGTACTACTGTTCTACTAGTCAAGCCCTATCATTTGATACCCAAATTGAGGTAGTTGGGACAATACATGTAATCCGCCATTTTGTAGCGGCAGCCATCTTGGATTTACAATAATACAATAGTACATTACGATACGAGTTACTTGTAGCCCATACGTAACTCACTTCTCCTACACAAAAAGTGTGCATTTCATACTCCTCCGTCCACGCAATTTTTGTAAAAAGTGATCAAAAGATTTTGCTTCCACCACCACGCCAATGTTGTTTCGCCATATAAAAGTTGGCGGAAAAATAGGGGTTAGTGATAGAAAACTGAAAATTGGGAGTTGTATGTATTTTTTGGAGCCTCATCATTAAAAAAAATATCCAATAAATTAAAAAAATTATGTTGTGCGTGAGCCCCCCTTATAACTTAGGGGCATGAAAAATAGTTTACAATCTATTCTCAGACCTACGAAATGTATGTACAAAATTACATAAAAATCGGTCAAGCCATTCCGGAGGAGTATGGCAACTAACACTGTGACGCGAGAATTTTTTAATAGACTTACATAAAGAAATCTACTGTCTTCATTTCACTCAGCCAGTCAACAAAGTTTCAAAGTAAATACTATTTCTCCATAACTTTTTAACTGGCCTACGCCTTTTTAAATCCTAGTTGGCAACATGGCTGCAATCCAGAATCCCGTATTTCATCAGGGGTTTACTAACCCATTAACTTCAGTATCGTGTCTAGCAATGAATAAACCATTATTACCCTTACATCCTAATCCTACCTAACTTTTAACGCGCCTAACTTTTTATTAGCGGTAAGGGTGTACAAAAAATATACGAAGAACAATAAAGCTCGATTCGTTCTGTGAGATTTAACATTATCCTAATTCACCGAGCTTATACGTATTCCACAAAGTATCTCAACAGCGTGATTCAAAAATTTGTACAACGCCATCTAGTTTAATAAACTGATACTAATTTCACCAACCCCTATTCGCTAAAGGTACTTACTATCTAACCCCGAAAACTGTTTTGCCATACTAATTGTAGCTAATCTCGCAAACGTATTGCTATATAAAAGATAGCAAGTCTCCCCTATAAGTGTAACGACGATCAGTTATTCGAACGCCTGATGTTCTCACATAGCAAGTCACCTATCATTGTATAATCAATCGTTTTGCTATGTAAATTATTTGTGAATATTACCCATTTTCCCGTAAGAATAAATTATTTTTCCTCAGTAAAAGTTAGCCTATGTATGTATGTATGAAAGCTTTTGTCATGGCTTTCGAACTGCAGTCTTTTGATAAAAAGCACGCGAGGTTTATCGTAACCTCAAAATCACAGAAATAATTTTGTTTTGCAACTAGCGCTCATTCATCCAACTCCCGATCACATCCAAAATTACTAAAATCGTCCTTATTCAAGAAAACTGGGCTAGAAACTCTTTAACTAACCAGAGCCTCTAGACAAAAATCTTAGCGGTAACCGTTCACGCTCACGCTATTTATAAAATGTATGTTAATGACAGCGATGACCTGCGGAAAGAATGTGCTGCCATGCCAAAAACCTTTCTACAGAGACTGTCATTTCCATACATTTTTAAAATAGCGTGAGCGTGATCGGTTACCGCCAAGATTTTTGTCTAGGGGCTCAGGAATAATTGGAGACTTAACCGTGCCTTACTAGAAGTGTTATCCATGATTATTCACAAAAGATAAATAGAGGGTCAATAAATCCTATCAACATGGCCGAATATCTGAAATATTGGTTCTTATACTCAGTTTAGACATCTAGTTTATCAATCAACTATAATTCACAATGAAATAATTAACGATTAGCACGATTAACTGAGATTAGGATTTACCTTTGTCTCAACGATTGACGCTAAATCTCCAATTAAAATGGCAGCCGCCCCGTTTATTTTCCCTTCCTCGTGTCAAACTATGCGATAATGTCATACCACAGCTCTTTCTATACCAAATCAAACTCGTTTGAGATTTCATACAATAGATCCTACGAGTCCCTATAGGTTGGCTTATAGACATTGATCATACATATACACCGCTGAAGACAACGAGGACCCGTGTTCTATACGGCCATCATAAAGTATTACCTGGTGATGCTATCTCATCGACATCTCTACGACATCCTTCTGAGGGCGCCGTCCCAAGCCTAGGTTCGAACACCACAGGGGTTGCCCTTAGGACGGTCGCCCCTATTTCTCGAAAAAGGTTTACCCCCTCTTCGCTGGTTTTAGTCCTTCTCTGGCTGAGCATTATAAACTAGTCTCTCTGCCCGCTGGAAGCTGTAAAGACCGCTAGGGCCAACAGCAGAATGTCCATCAGAAAGAATCAATCCTCTGGTCGGAATGGCACTTTTTTATTATTTAAGATATACAAGCAATCGGCGTCCATAGGATTCCGCGACGTAAGTCATTACCAGCCGTTTCCGACCAAGAAGTAAATGGTAAAATTATTTATTAGGTACTGTCTGTCTCTGTTACACTTAAACTGAACGACGAAAAATATCACGATTGGTTCTAGAAGGTAAGCTAATAAGCTAGTCAGATCAAAATCCCTATCACTATGAATTGGTACCTTCGAGGCCACATAGGTAGCCAAGATCAAAGACCCTACCACGATATTCTCAAAGCGGTATGACGTCTTCCAATTGGCAAATGACCACTGAGCATTTTAAACTCTCCTAATTTGAGAGACAAGAGCACACACTACACAGGTTGTCTAGTAAACCACATAGGCAGATAAGGACAAAGACAATACCACGAAGTTTTCAAAGCGGTAAAGTCTTCCAATAGGCAAATAGCCATTGAGGTGCACCTTAACGTGAAAGACTAGAGCCCAGAGCCCCTAGACAAAAGTCTTAGCGGTAACCGTTCATGCTAACGCTATTTTAAATGTGTGGTAATGACAGTCCCTGCGGAAAGATGATGTGCTGTCACGCCACAATCCTTTCCGCAGGAACTGACATTACCATACATTTTTAAAATAGCGTAGGCGTGAATGGTTACCGCTAAGAGTTTTGTCTAGGGGCTCAGGGCCCTAATACTGTTGGTTAAGTAATTTTTTACGAGATTACAATTCAAGTATAAGTCTATTTCAATTTAATTATCACTAAGTCATTTTTTATGTGATAAAAGTTAATCCCGATTTAAATATTTTTATAACACATTTTCAGTGTTGCCAACTAAAATATAACCATTAATTAATAGCTAATTGAGAGGCAGTTCGATGTGTGTCATCGTTACACTATTCGTCTTAAATATTTATCAGGGTACCAAATCTGCTAAAATTGATCATTACGATCTAATTTAACGTTTATAAATTTGTAGAATTAGGTCCCTGTTCACTCACCTCTCATAAAACTGCATTTTTCATAATCACAGTAACAATTCTTTGAAAATTTAACAATCGAGTACAATCGAATTCATTCGATAACGATGACCCAAATCATATTTTCGATGATGCTTCAGTTATTTTACAAACGGTTTTGAATTTTATTCGAATTCATAAAATTATTCATGTTTTCAAAATCGTGTTCGACCTTCGTTTGATTAAACAATTTTTATTTTGCTAACTGCACTAACAAGGAGATTCGGTGCTGTTTTCTCGGTCGATAAAAGCTTATGTCTTGGTCAATAAAAGCATCGGTAATATCGTTAATGTTAAAGATTATAGGGTCTTTCTATGACCTTGCCATAGAAATGTTAATGTTAATAGTTAATAGTTTTTAATGGTAATTAAGCTGGCCAATTCAAAAGTGCATTTACCTGTGTGTATATGTTTCCGCACCATGAATACATTGTAGAATAATTTCCGTTAGCTGTGAAAACTCCACATACGATTTAAAGAAACGTAGCTTTCGTTGTCATATTCTATAAATTCTAAGATAATATGTTTTTTCCCTAACGTCTCCCAAAGGTTAATTACAATTCATTAATTTACGGTATACATATAAAAGTTTGTACATGCCGGATATACACAATTTATACCAGCCTTTTTAGGGGTTCAATCGCAATTTTTTTCTTACTTCCTTAATATTCGAAGAGGTTCAGGTATGTCAGACATACCGACAGAACAGACAGCAGAGCGCAGTCCTGTCGTATTACTGTTCGTCCTTAATAAGTTTAATTTGTTTTTATTACCTCATACCTATAAACCCGGCATTGTAAACTATTGCGAGCTTTTAACGTCTTCATCTATTTACATAACAAAGGAATTATGACTATGTAATATGTAATAAAGTAAGTTTTATGCCTCTGTCATTGTCTGAGGAGGTGATTCCTTATTTTCTGATATCCGTATCAGAATTGATGCCCCAGAGGGATTGGAATTGTAGGTTAATGTATTCCTATGAGATGGGGTGCTGAGCCGTATTACTGGAGAGAGTCCCGAACATTATATAGGGTATTTTAGTATCAGAGTACATTGTTAGAGTTTTTATATTGTTAGGATTGTTGTATGAAAATTTGTTGGCCTTTATTATATTACTCATAAACAAACATCTACAAAATAATTACAGGAAAGCAAATTCAGTCTAACTTTCTTTACGAAATATATTTAAAACCATGTTTATGTGTAGATTTAGGATTCAGAAGTATTAATAGTATCAAAATGTTAAAGGTCCTACATTGATCCATGCCATATTGTAAGTACTTCGTTTTAGTATTTCTACAGCTGCAGCATCAAAAATAAACAACTAAGCAATAAATGTGATTGCGGTACCGATGTCCAGGTAAATGTTTTGTTTTCTTCTATTGGATGATACTCTCCAGCCTCTCCAGGTCATTTTGTTAACTTAAACTTGCATCATGGTGGAGTATGGTTGGCCCTGAACTATGTAAGGAGTCTCGACCCCAGCAACAGTTCATGATAAAGACACTCAAAAACACTGACATCACCGCTTGTGAAGTTTTTCCCCATTGAATTGAATTGAATAGACCAGCGACAAACATCCAATTTAGAGGCTTCTCATTGCGACGTGTCAGGCGTACCAACGACGCGCTACGGCGATAGACTGATAGATATCTTTTTAAGATGAACGGTCCCAGCTGAGTCATTGTTACATATTATAGTTTTAGGTATTAATTTAGATAATGATATGTACATATTAATAACAGCTAGGCTGACTAACATCTAGAATGTTTTATGTACAAACACGTAGGTATCCGTATCCGTAGATACATTTCGTTCTCGAAGGTGTGTGCAGTCTACCAACCCGCACTCAGCCAACGTGGTGGACTATGGCCTTAACCCTCTCAGTGTGTGAAGAGATCTGAGCCCAGCAGTGGGAAAATTATGGGTTCTTATAATTATATACATTTAGAATTTAGTAATAATTTGTCTACAGCGTCATCTTTTGGATCTCATCATGGCTATATTACCGCATTTGACAAAATAAATGTATTTTTTATTAATTTTCTTTTCATAATTAGTTACTGTTTTCAAAATGGTTCGTGAAGTCATCGAAATCCTCTATACATCGTGTGAGAATGAAAGTGACAGGATTTAAAAACAGTTTCTGTCAGAATTAATTCCTTAAAAGTTGAAAGGCAACATGTTGTAAATAACTTTTTTTGTAGTCGCGGTATAATTAATCTATTGCACATTAAAGAACTGTCTTAAACTCAAAATACGTAGACTCAATGTTGAGTCACTTTCGTTTCCACAACACGATACATACCTACCGTATGTATCTACAACTCAAGTAGCTAGATATTCCTGGAGATCGTAATTTGCAGATACACATACCTACGCACTCTCCGTCGAATCTTCGTTCATCGCTTCGAAAAGAAAAATAATACTAACATAATTCTAGACAAAGCGTGCGTCGCTGAATAAATTCTCCATTCTGGATTTTAGTACAGACGACAAAACTCCTAATTTGGCGTCCTCTCGCGTGTCCGATTGACAACGAACATTCGACGTGCCACGCGTGCGAATGACGAACAGATCCTGGACGCCTTATAATGACAACGTACGTCTACAACGAAACAAAATAAGTATTTTTACTGGCGACCATTTTATTAAAATACTAGCTGTGCCCGCGCGGAAATCAATGTGTCGCAAAGTTTTTCCCGCGTAAATCCGAATCCCACGATATTTCTAAGATAAAAGATAGCCTAAGTTATTCCTTATTATATCACCTATCTTCCAGTGAGTTTCGTCTAAATCGGTCCAGCCATTCCAGAGATTACAAAAAGACAGACTGCCAGACAGACATCAATGTTAAAAACTGTTGTTTTGGTATATGTTCTGTGTATACATACATAATGCACTTAGTAAAAAGCGGTTATTTTAATATTACAAACAGACTTTATTTAGTTACCTCTCCAATTACCTCCAATTTTATTTAGTTACCTCTCATACTGAGAGATTTTAAGGACATAGTCCATCACGCAGGCCAAGTACGGGTTGGTAGACTTTACACACCTTTGAGAACATTATGGAGAACTCTCAGGTGTGCAGGTTTCCTCACGATGTTTTCCTTCATTGAAGCAAGTGATAATGAATTCCTAATACACATACACCTATTCACATACCTTTTAGAAAATTTGTGGTGCCTGCCGGATTCCAACGCACGACCGCCCGTTCGAGAGACCAACGTTCAAAACACTAGGCTATCATTACTGCATTTATTTATGTACCCTTTACTGCAAAAAAAATATATAGTGGGCGGACTTCACACCTCGAGGAATCCTCTTTTAGTCAACCCTTGGCGTTGTTAAGAATATACGGTAGGCTTAAATTTAATTGAGAACTACATACATAAAAAAAACTGTCAGTCTTTGATATCAATAGCCTACAGGTTACCAAACAGCAAGCGGTTGCAACCACACATAGACAACGGCAGCACGATACCGTTGTCCTTCTCAATAAAGTTAAAAATATTTCACGGTTGACTTTAGAGACCATCCTCACTTGCAGATGATGAACGATGGATGAAGTTATGGTGCTAGGTCTCTCCATTTGGTTTCATAATATTGTGCTTACCATCCTCCTTCTAGAAGTGTCCTCCTATAAACATAAACTTAGGCAAGCTTAACAAGCTCATCAGAAGATCCGAAAACTCATTCGGCTATCGACACAAAATAAAACGTGAAACATAGCAGAGTTATGTGCGTATTAATTTCTTGCTTAAGACACTGAACTTGACAAAAACCTCGAGAAATATTGCAAAATAAGAAAAAATATTATCCCAACCTTAATAAAAAATATATTATTGGGTTGCCTCAAGCGTCTTATACATAATAAAGGAGTATTTAAAAATATTCTTTTGCCGTTAAATTTGAAACCATTCCGCTACACAGACCCAGCTGTTTACAGGAGCCATGACAATAACGAACGTAAAACTCAGACCGAAACATTACAGCCATTACGGCTCCGCAGTGCCTCTCAAACGCAAATTACTAAGCGCAAATATTAATAGCATACATAAGCGGAAATTGTTGTTCATTTCACGGCGGTACACAATTCTGAACGGGTTGTGTACGTTCGTGAAAAATTACCTGCGCCGGATGTGTCGTTGTGTCCCGCTTGTAGCAAATTTTAACGATGATATGTGTGGTTTTAAGACTCATTTTAATTTGTGCAGCGTGAGTTACACGTGGTTTGTCGGGTAATACATGTGAAATGGAAACTTTTAGTTATGTAGTATTTAAAGTTATAGTCTTGTTAATACCCAAACAAGAGTTTCATGACTTTCTCTATAAGCATCATTCTGCAAGTTTCATTTTGCAAATTTATAAGTGAATTCATTTTTCGTGTCAATAATACCCGGATACCCGGGCGACGATAGTTAGTGGTTAACAATGATCATAAATAAACTTGCCTTTTGAAGGTTAAAGCGGGAATTCCGTTTGTCAAGTAGGTCTTTAACAATAGCAACCGAAACACGTTAAAATCATCTCACTGTTGACTTTGTAGAAGGGTAGGATAGAGCAAGACGCATAAACAAATTACTACCTACTAGCGAGAAACATTTTGCTAATTTTTTAGTCCTATTCTATGAAGAGATATAACTCCAGCAGTGATATCGCAATTAGAAAATATATAACCGCGATGAATACCGACATACCTTTTACGTAACGTATTTACAGTAGCTCCCGTTTATTCCCAGACAAGTAACTTTCCTATTACACGACGATCCCAATTCCCACCGTCACCACAACCAGAACGCCGACCTTGCCATTAATGATCGATACAGCTCGAAGGCGACTCGTAATGGGATATTTAACCACATTAGACGCCGAAGCGAACTCGTTTATCTGGTTGGTCAGCAAATGCTAATGAGATTTCGTAATCAATTTAACGACAAAATAATTATATAGATAAAAGTATATTTTCTCGGAGTGTTTTCCTTATTGACTGGATCATTAAAAATAACTGAGATGGGGATCCCGCTCCACCACATGCAAATTGGATTAGTGCAAAATATTGGTTTAAAATTCAAAACTGAGATAAAGAGAGCGATACATATGAAGGAGTTTGGAAATCCGTGGCTATTTAAACGCCACTTTGCGTGGTGCGCTTGACACTTTTTTACTGCAACTTAAGTTAAGAAGAAAATTAATCTATAAAATAAATAAGGTTAGAGTGTCTGTGTTCAATATTAAAATAACCGCTTTTTACTAAATATATATATTATGTATGTATACACAATAGGTACATATACCAAAATATTTTTTTACAATTTTTGTCTGTCTGTCTATTTGTTCCGACTAATTTCTGAAAGGGCTGGGCTAATTTCGACTGGAATTTGGAAGATAGCTGATGCAATAAGGAGTAACTTAGGTTTCGATTTTACGCCGGAAAAACTTCACGACACATTGATTTCCACGTTAAGAATAAATTAAACAAAGTGACTCGTATGAAAATAGAAAAAATAAAATAATATTGTGTAATAAAAGTACTAGAAACGCAAAATGGTTTGATACTATGTTCTCAATAGCCACCGACGCGTGCCATAAGCCAGAAAATCGCGTTGCTAGTAGCGATAAATAGTTTTAACCTCATTAGATAGCAGACCCATTTATCTGTACGATAACCATATTACGCTAATGAGATTTAACGACAAAGGGTTATTGATTTAAATATCTATATAGCACGTGTTTCTAATAGAAATACCCACGACAAAATTCCCAGGGGTGACTTTCACACCTAGAATCCATAGACATAATTTTTTAATGATTCAAAGCCACATAGTCATAGCCTATAACCTTATACAGGCTGTTAGGACGTTAGGCTGTTAAAACGAATACAGGTGATAGAGTGGTATTTTGACGATGAATGACAGAAAAAAAACGATTTTGATGAAAAAAAACCTCATTTGTTTCATACGTCGAGCGGCGCTAGTAGGCAAGAAACGTTTGAACTGTGTGCTGACAAACAGGCTGCTCTGAAAATCGGTCTTGACTTCTCAGCGTTGCCATAACTTAAGGTAAGTACAGGTACTGATTATCTGTGTACCCTAAGCAATAAGGTAAGATTAAAAGCGGACCCTATTATATACTCTAAATCGATTTGACATAGAGGACAGTGACAACAACACATGGCTCCATCCAAATGTCTCATAAAGTTAGATCATGCCTGAAATTGCTCAATAGCGGGTGGATGAGTAGATGAGTTGGTTTACCTTATTTATCTGTATTTTAGTACTATAGTGCAGAACCTGTAACCTTATCTCTATTTATGTGTTTAGAGTATATTTTCCATGAACAGCTATATTATCTAGTTGTGCACAGGGGGTGCCATATATTACTTCCTCTCACTATGTCCTCAGCCTAAAGGTTATCTGGAAGAGATCGCTGCTTAGCGATAAGATCGCCATTTGTACTGGCTCTTGTATATTATCCAACTTCAGTCCTTGTGTGTACAATAAAGAGTATTCTATCTATCTATCTATCTCATCAGTTTACAGTTGATGTTAAATAATGTCAACTGAACATGTTGATGATGTTTTATCCGTATTATCGAATTAATGACAAAATAAGTTAAACTACGAGAATTCCTTAATTAACTATAGTGTTGAATAAGAAATTAATTATTTAAGAAAATCATTTTAAAACGTTTATTATAATATGCAATACACAAGGAATAGTGAAATCGTTTATTTTTTATTTTATGGTTGCAAAATTTTTATTTATAGAAATATCAATATTTTCTCGTTATAAATTGGCACCCAACGTGGGTCTGACCAGCCATTGTTTTATAAATAGTGAAAGTAGTTATTTGTACTTATCTCTACTTAACTATTGTTAACAAACTGTTCAACCCATAAGGACGTGCCGAAACGTAGCCAGTGACCAATATAATTGGTGCTAATATATCAGTAATTAACTTAATGAGGATGAAATCGCTCAGAACTGTTGTTGATGAATTTCTGTTTAACGGTGGAAATGGGTTTGACTGTGGTTTGAATGTCAATTGGCATAGATTAGCAGCTTGGTTAGAAACAGCTGGATCATATAAATACCTAACTTTACATTTCAATGATTAATGTTATGAGTTATTATACCGTTTTAGATTTAAATTAGAACGTGCTATAAATAATGACTATAATAGCCTGTGCTAGTGCAGATTTACTTCTGAATATAACTGCTAGGGGTCGTTATATAAATACAATGAAAAAAACATGCATTTTGTGGCGTTACAGAGAGTTGTCGCTAAGTCGAGAGGAGAAAAATCAGAATTAGAAAAAGCAAAAAGGAAAAAATTACTAACTTAATGAATAATTAGTAACTAAAGTTACTAACTTAATGAGTTTATTGCGGGCTAAAATTAAAAAAAACGACAAACGAACGTACACAGCAGCACAGTTTTTACTATTATTGGAAACTTGAGTATGTATAATGCTTTATGGAGTGTATAATTGTGTGGAAGACAATCTGAACCAACCAACGCACTTTGATTTCGACGCTTTAGGGAGTTTTTGTAGTTAAATCGAGTGACATTAAATAGAATTTACACTATATTAATTATTAATTATTGTTCACATTCAGGAAAGAAATAAAACTCACTTGCTGCTAAGAGTTTATTATAATGTTCTTGAAAATGTGTGAACTCCGTCATTACACACAATGCTAGCGACCCGGAATATGACCTTCAGCCGTTACATTATAAGAGGAGACTATTCTAGTAGTGCGGTTGTTATGATACTACAAACATAAAACGATATCGGTTTCTACTTATGTGAATGGGAGTTGCGGGAATAAATGACACCTGATATTAAAAGACCACCCCTTTAATATACTTCTTTTTATGCTGTTGTTTTTCCTGAAGTTAGACCGTAATGTTCGTAAGTAAAGTGTTAAAATAGGTTCTATACGAGAACGCAAAAGAAATTGCTTAAAGTAAATTACTTGAAAAAAAAATCACAGTCTGCGTTATGATTCAGAAAAACCGCACAACTATTCTAAACAGTTTTTTTATGTTATTAACTGTCCAGAGTCAGAGATATATTTGCAAGTAATATGTTGTTTTTATGTTACTAAACCGTATTTTATTATTGAACAGAAATGAAGAGTGAAACTGAAACACACACTGAAACTTATATTTCAAATCATTTGATGTATAATTTTAAATTGCCTTCGTAAATAAACACAAAAATCACTAAAGTATTTCTATTTTAATCATCGCTTCCATTGTGAAGGTCAGGGTCAATGTGAAATATAAAATAATATGCAATACCAGTAATAGAAAAACCACTGACATAGTTGTCGACGGCAACACGATGAGGCTCTCAAACGATCTAACATGATCAGTGAAATGTCAAGTATGCTTTTATTGTGACTTTTAGTATATCTACACCGCCCACACACAAAGTTGGAACGCGGTTTTTTTAGCAAAACTTTATTTTTATATCATTAGAATAATATTATACTACATATTCCTGAAATCAAAATTTGAATATTGACTATAATTAATGAGTTTTCAATTGACAATTGACTTAACATTTAAAAACTAATGGGCGTTAATAAAAATGGCTTTCCTTTAAAATCGCATTTTTTGCGTTACGATCTTATTATCTTATTATCGATTATTTTCATGTATCAAATAGTAGTATGTAAGTAGTGATAATGTCGTCGTTTGAACATTGATTTTAGTTACGAGACCTTGCATACATTTTTAATACTTCTAAATTTTCCTTAGTGGAAGGAAAACGTAAAACTGTACGTCACTCGAGATGTCAACGCCCAGAATCCCAACACTTTTGCCGGCGGTACCTTGGAACTGTAGTGAATGATGAATAGGTATTTTTTTGCGGAAAACGCGAAGACTTGTATATTCGCGGAAGATGAACAATGAACTCAACTAAATTGAGTTCACCCCATTTCAGACACAAACTTAATACTACTTTTCTTCACTAAAAATATAACCATGTAATTAAGTAAATAGACAAAATATTTAGGGTTCACAAGCACGATGCCGGCAAGACATTGTTATAAATTCCTGGCGCAATGAAAGTAATGACCCTGGTTCTTCCTGTGCGTGGCTAATAGGACCCTGGTCTCATACCCCGACACCAAGACCATGGTTGGAATTATAGGCCGGCAGGCAAGACAGTTACACCACACACGAGCATGTTACACGTGTTAGATCTGTTAGATCGGATTTTTACACGAACCGGCAGCCAGCATCTTATGACATTTTAAAGATTTTTTAAGAAACATAGAAGAAAATTTCCCTATAAAGATTATAAACTTGCGAGGGAAAAGGACAAACGAGTATTTTAATTATAAATTAATTAAAACTTGTCCTGTAAAAATATAATGATGTGGTTTATAATAATGTTGTAGATAATTTGAAGTAAATTATAGAATGCAAGTATAACATTTAGGGAGTATACAGAAATATGTTAAATACTGAACAAGCGTATATTCCAGATGATCCCGTCCATAACCAGAAGGTGTTTAAAATAAACGAAACTAAAAATTGGTTTAAGTTGCCAACTCAGAACATGAGATCAACTTGAAACTGCTGCTCGGGTGGTAACGGACTTGTTAAACTTTAGACTTAGGATGATAGAGCTACTAAATTAATTGAAATTGCAATTGAATAAGCAGTGATACACTAGTTGGTTTGCATCCTGCACGCACAACTATTTTTTTATAATAAATTAAATATCAATTGATTTGGTGAAGGAAAAAATTGCCAGGAACTTAATCGGACAATTATGAGTTGTAGCGAAGCCAAAATTAAGGGCTCAATTTATTGTAAAATAGCAATTTCAACACGTGGACAGTTAGAAATCAATTTGTATATTACAAATCAGCGTATTGCATGTTTGTACGAGATATATTGCCAGAAATAGATAATTTCATTTACTGCTATCATCAGTGAAATAGAAGATATTTTTGGGTTGGCCACATTCATATTTTCGTTTCCAATTTAGGATTAAATCGATTATGCAATACAACTAAAGTCAGTCAATTCTATTCGACCACGATTATAATCTATGATCTATAGTCAATGTTACAATAGCCGTCAAGGTATAATTTCGGTCAGCATAAAAAGGAAATTGAATACAAGTTCATAGTTTACGTATTCGTGCTATTTTATTGCTCTGCTCAATGAAAGTTAGGATGAAACTAAAGCAAAAGCACGAACAAGACGCGCAAGAAGTTCGTTTTATTTCACGAACAAAACTCTATTTATACTCTCCATATTATGTTAAAAATTATATTACATACACTAAAATCAGCACTATTATTACCATAGGTATTAAACTGATAACTTCTATATGACGTGTAATTCAAATCGATTTCTCATATTAAAATTGGATAAGAGCCCTAAATATATGCAAATAAAGATAAATTAACGAAATGATTGTTCGGTACAGTTAAATTCAATTTTGTTACCTAGGCCAATATGGTGGGCGCGAAGTCAGAGCGCGCTCAGTAAAAAAAAAAGGAGTCGGAAAAAGCGCGAAAAAGGTTGAGACGACGCGCGTGTTATAGTTTATTCATTTAAAAATACGAAAACAATGTGCAAACACGTGGTTCAGTCCAAAATGCAGGTGCGGCGAACACGTGTTCCGGTCCAAATGCAGCTGTGAATTTAACACGTGTACAGTCGCTTATAAAAGACGGTAGTCTCAAGGAGAGGATCATTCGGATTCAGATTCTTGTCTTGGCATCGGACTGATACACAGTATTATATAATTGCTTTAATAATTAATAGTCGTTCTGGTTGACTTGTTACAGTAAAGTAATTTGAATAATCGAATAAAATTAGTCATCGAACTATTTTACTTATTACTTATTTTTAGTTTTAATTCTTACATCAGAATTGGGATCGGAGCTAGCCCACAGACTGTTGTCAATTTAGATGTGATTTCAATTAAAATTAAAATTTTCTTTTCAAGTGACATTTGTTTCTAGCACAAATAAACAGAGATGTAAGTGGAAAGGATAGTAATCTTAAAGTTATAATATTGGATTTTGTAAGTATTGAGACGGGTAATTTTATCATTATTGGTATAACGTACAAACCACGTGAGTCGTTAGCAGTGTTGATGCGATGGTATGTATATTCTGTTTACCCTCATTTTTTTTAGTTATTGCGACAGTATTCTCATTAGTTATTCTTATTTTAGTTAGTGCGAAAATAATACGAATAGTTGATGTTATTTTTTTGTGGTGTGGTTCTGACTTTTTTTTAGAAATAGATGAGATTTTCTACACGAGGACGTGTATTACATCAGGTTGGCCGTGTCATGGAAAGTAAGATAATTTCTTCATGTGATTGGGAAAGGTAAACATAATTTTCAGTTGTTTAGCAGTGCCCCCCGCCTACCGCGGAGCTGTTAACACGTACAGTCTGTGTCTCTCCAAACAAAAATTCAATTAAATAGTTCGCATACCGTTTTTCTTATTAAAATTAGTGTTAATACAAAGTTAAAGTTCACACCCATAAGCTGACAGTGAAAAAACAACAAAGTGCTAAATCAAATATGTGCATTCGTTTACAAATTCAAATAAAAATCAAGTGTCCGTTGGTTAAAGTGAATCGACTGTCGAGCGATAAGCTGCGAGCGCTGATGACTCATGCTCCTGTTGCTAACTAGTGTTGAATCACGGACTTAGAGCCAACCAATCAAATTTTTCGCACGGTGTTCACAAGCTTCCGTAGCTTTGTGTGCAACGGCATTGACTGTAGTCCGCCGATCTAGGTTTCAAATCTCAGTGAAATTTTTTTTTTTATTTTTTTTTACTTTCTTTTTTTTTTCTTCTGTAATATCTGGATAGGTTTTCAAATGAAATTTTATTAATATTTTAACTTAGATTTTGGGAAAAAATTTAAAGGAAACAATTAATTCGAACTGTACAAAGAGCAGAGTTATAGCTCAATCAGTCGTAAATAAAACTGTTAAAATGAATAACTCTCAAAATTGTGCCGGCTGCAAAAACTCTATAACAAATAAAGACAATCTACAATGTATGCAATGCAAGGGGAAATACGATCTGGATTGTGCAAACATTAGCCCAAAGAACTTTCGTCAAATGGAGCGAAAAGAACACTGGAAATGTCCGGAATGTCTAAGCAAACTACCAAAAAAAGGCAATTCTAACACCCCTATACGAGGCACCACGTCAACCGTAGAGGGAGGAACAAACCTACGAACGGATTCATCCACCGTGTCGCATTTCATCAAGAGTGGCAATCCCAATGTAACGGTCCGATCAAAGGTATCTAATCCACCCCCACCCAGTGAGACGAGTAGCCCAGTACAAGGCGATCGGAACGTCCCCATCGACTCTTACACAGATATTCTGAATGACTTAAAAATCTACATGAGAAATTTATTACACGATGAAATAGATAGAGTACAAAAAGCTATCGGTAGTCTTACAGAAGCCATTAAAGATCAAAACAGCCGGATTGAGCAACTGGAAGCAAGAGTTTCGATATTAGAGAGTAAGTCAGAAGTCAAGTCTGCCCAAACCCATCCAATTGAGGGCATCGTAATGCAGCTGCAGGCTGATATTGCGGAAAGAGACCAAACTTTACTCTCTAACGACCTAGAGATAGCTGGCTGTCCAGAAACACCCCATGAAAACTGCACCCACATTATTCTTACGGTCGCTAAGAAAATTGGTATGGAGTTGGACGATAGGGAAATCGTATCAGCAGAACGCGTGGGCCCACTTCGCCTGGCGGAGCAGAACAGTACAACACCACGCCCAAGACCTATCGCCGTGCGCCTCGCACGCCGTGACACACGGAACAGCCTGCTTCAAGCTGCACGAAGCAGACGTCACCTCAACAGCGACGGCCTCGAATTACCTGGACCCACCAAAATGTTATATCTTAATGAACGCCTGACAAGATTTAATCGTCAGCTTTTTCAAAAAGCACGTTCCCTTGCCCGCGAAACACAATTTAAATATGTATGGGTGCGGGAGGGAAAGATATTCGTGCGCAAGGAACAAGGGAAACCGCGAATTCGGATAAGAAATGAAATGGACTTATCAAAGGTACTTAACCGTAATGACAGCTGATATCTTTCCATCCCATACACACCAACTAACTGTTTTTATGTGTTTTTGTTATCGTGTAAAGCATGTATTTAATAATTTCTTTTAAATTTACTTCCTGAAATCTGTAATTGACAATATTTATATACAACAACTAGCACATCAATCACACTTTCTCACACACCGTACACAACCCACTGATTAATCACAAGTTTAACATTTCTTTAATCAAATACATATTATTATCATATTAAGTTATTTTCTAAATGGTTAATATTAAAAATATCATTAAAAAAAATTATCTAAGAATAGGTATATTAAACGCCAGATCTCTGAATACTGGGCAGGATGAATTTCTTGTGGCTGTCCGTAATCACACTCCTGACATATTAGCAATAAATGAAACGTGGCTAAAAGACGGAGAAGATGAACTTGCGCCTATAATACCAAATTATAAGTTTGTGCATAGAGTTAGGCAACAAAAGAAGGGGGGAGGTGTAGGCTTCTATATTAAGCAGGAAATAAATACTAAAGTACGGCAACATCCAGCGTCGTCGCTAGAGCAGATGTGGCTAGAAATTCAACTCCCGGGAGCTTCAATGGCCCTTGGCACGGCCTACAGACCTAACAGTGTTGGTGTTACAGAAACATTGGACGCTCTGAGTGACTCCCTGAATTCAATGGCACAATGCGATTACACTTGTATACTTGGTGATTTTAACGTAGATATGACTAACAAACAATGCCATAGAGCAAAAGATATAATGCAATTCTGCTATCAACATAACCTTGAACAACTCGTCAAAGAACCAACGAGAGTCACTGATAGGACTGAAACTATTTTAGATCTCGTCCTGACTAACGCTCCTTCAAGATGCAAAAACATTAAAGTTATACACAATCACTGTCTTAGTGATCATGCACTGGTGCTGTTAGATATGGACATAAGAAAACCAAAATTTTATAAGCAAACAAAACGGCAGAGATTACTAAAAAATATTAATTCTGATGCTTTCACGCGAGATCTAAAACTTATACCCTGGGGTTCTATCTATAATCTAGAGAACGTAGATGAAATGGTTCAAACTTTCAACGCATATATGAGTAAATTATTTGATGCTCATGCACCTGTCCGTACGCTGACGATAAGGGACAAACCAAAGCCATGGATGACGGATATGTTGCTATTCATGATGAGTTTACGTGACGATGCGTTAGAAAAAGCCCTGAAGGATAAAAAAGAGTGTTCAAATGAATACTACCGAACCCTTAAAAACTTAGTTACAGCAACCCGTAAACGTGAAAGAAAAGCTTACTTTAACTATTGCATAAACAACAACTTAAAAGATCCGACGGCACTTTGGCGTAATATAAAAAATGTTACACAAATTAAAACTACTCATCTAAAAACTATTCCACACCATCTCAACGACCCGAATATAATTAATGACTATTTCCTAGACTTGCCGCCATGTGACAAACCAGAAGGTTACAAAATATGTAACGAATGCTCACATGATACCCGATTTGACCTAAACCCTACAAATGAAATAGAAATTAGTAAAATTATCAATAAAATAAAAACAAAAGCCGCAGGGCATGATAACTTAAATATTGAAATGCTCAAATTAACTTTACCTGTGACTCTCCCTATTATTACATTTATAGTAAACAAGTCGATCGAAACCAGTGCATTCCCAACGCAATGGAAAAGAGCTCTAGTTAAGCCCATTCCTAAAAAGAACACGGTAAGTGAACTAAAAGATCTGCGCCCTATCTCGATCCTCCCGGTGCTGTCTAAAGTTTTAGAAAAGACTGTACTTTGTCAAATGCTAAATTACTTAGAAACAAATAACCCTCTACCAAAGTTTCAATCAGGATTTAGAAAAGGGCATGGCACGGAAACTGCCCTCTTAAATGTCACTGACGATTTAACAGAGGCCTCTGATATGGGATTGAGCAGTATTATGGTGTTGTTAGATTACACGCGGGCATTTGACTGCCTACAACCTGATATCCTCTTAAACAAATTAGAGCACTATGGCTTTTCTGAAGACACATGTAGATGGTTTCAGTCATTCCTATCTAACAGAGAACAAATTGTGGTAACAGATGGATGCAATGGTGGCAAGAAATTCTCCACTCTACGGAAAATTATAAGAGGAGTACCCCAGGGCTCCTTACTCAGTCCTATTTTGTTCTCTCTTTACACAGCAGACCTACCTAAGCAAATAAAATCATGCAAATACCATTTATACGCAGACGACACTCAGCTGTATTATTCTTTTAACTCCAAGGATGTTAATGAGGCAATAAACAGAATAAATGAGGATCTCCACAATATCCAAACCTGGTCCCAAAAAAATTCACTAGTATTAAACGCAGCTAAATCTCAACTACTAGTTCTGGGCACAAAAAATCAAATAAAATCGGTTTTAGACAGCGAGGTTACGATTAAAATAGGGGATGAAACTTTGACACAAGTAAGATCCGCTCGTAATTTAGGGCTTATACTAGACGGAGAGCAAAAATTTGTAGAACACATCAATAAAAAGATAAGAAATTCGTACTTTAAACTTAAAACTTTATATAAAATAAGACCATTTATTAAAGAGGACCTACGCTTTCTCTTGTGTGACTCATTGGTGTTATCACAATTGAGTTACTGCAGCTCTGTCTTTGGCCCTAAATTGTCAGCTACTACCGAAAGAGCAATACAGAGGGTACAGAATGCATGTATCCGATACTGTTGTAATGTTCCAAGAAGACAATTTATAACCCCATTTTTAAATAAAAAAGGAATACTCAATATGGGCGCCAGGAGAGAGTTACACTATGCTTCGACAGTCCAAAAGGTAATTTGGAACAAAAAGCCAGAATATCTTTTTGAAAAACTCACCTGGATCAAAGATATTTCCCGTCAAAGTATTCGCTCTCACACACAAATGCTCCTTCACACACCCGCACACAAGACAGCAAGATATAGGGGTTGTTTTAAATTCACTGCAGCAAGAATTTGGAATGACCTCCCTCCACCCATGAGAAAGAAAATGTCATTAGAATGCTTCAAAGCCAAATATAAATCGGCTCTTTTAAAAAGACAACTTGCTGCAGAGAATTTGAAACATCCCTATGTCAAGTTTTTACATCTACGGGACTTTTTTGTCAAGAAATAACATGGACACACACACACACACACGCACGCACGCACGCACGCATACACACACACACACACACGCACATACATACACAAATAACAGTTAAAAGTTTTTTTTTATATTCTTTGTTCCACCAGTGGTACTTTAATTTCATGTGTTTTTGTTTGTTTAATCTGGTGTTAGATTTATCTGTAATGGTTGTTTTTGTGCACATTTTTAGTTGCTTTATTTAGTTTTTCTTTTTTTTACTGTTTTTGATTTTGTTATTATTATTATTTTTTTATGTCTACTTGCGATTTATTATTATTATATGTAATTAACTTGTACGTAGTTTAGTTTTTAAATCAGGTAAATGGGGAGCTTGTAACTTTAGACTCCCGCACAACACCTCAGGGAGGAGGGAGCGGCTGAAAAACAGCTCTGGACGAGATCTGTATCTCGTCATAGACAAAGCTGAGCCGTCTCCTTTTGTCTCCAATAATTATAATTCTATTTTGTTTTCACCTAAATGTAACTATGTTGTAGAGGCAATAAACAATTATTATTATTATTATTATTATTATTATTTAAGATTAGGTCGGTCTATAACGCTACGAATCTGTGTCATGGCTTCTCTGCTCAGAACGAAAATGACATTTGAAATCGTTCCAGATAGGACAGACAATACAGTAAGGGGACAATTTATTTAACAGATTTATTTAACAATAGAACGCACTTTTTTAAGGTTGAATGTGTTAAAGTCTGGTTTTTGAGCGTCGGTATCTTTATGGTCCGGTAGAAATTCTGCATGTATCACAAAATTTTCAAAAGTTATGAATGTATTAGTAACTATTTATCACTTGCTTCCGTGATTAAAACATCGTAAGGAAACCAGGGTATCTGAGAGTAATTCATACTATTCTCGGAGTGAAATGAAGTCCGTCAGTCCACAATTCTTCGACCAGAATGACAAGCTGAGTAAGAAAGCCGGACAGATCCTACCACCATACGTGGAGCATTTTCGGGATTAAACTAGGCGGTAAAGAACCAGTTCTTCAACACAAACACAACACGCAACACATGCAGCTGAGGTTAGTTTGGAGTCAAATAAAGCCAAATACATCACAAAAATAATGATAACAAAAGTATCAGAAATCTTTATATTCCACTCTAAATAATGTCTTTAAAACATTAAACCCGACAAGGGTTAAACAACAGTTGATAGGTTATGCACGAATTTATTTAGCATCAGTCGGCTCCCGGCCAGCCAGATAAGCAGCTTACTGGGCATGTTGGATTAGGAAGTCCCCTGTCGATCCCATAGAGTTAATCCTAGTTTAATGAGGACGTCAATGACGGTTATACGTTGCAAAACTGACTCATCCCGGTATGACGTAAGCTGCTATACATATTTCAGCGTTGGCAAAATAAAATTTGTGCTCTTGCAAATGATTTTCGCAAATAAAATATTTTAACTGAAAATGTAACTAGAAAGATAGCTTACACTTAATCTTAGTTGCTAGCGTTTAGAGTTCCGTAGACTAATGGTAAAAAAGGAACACGTAAAATAATTTAGCAGTGACTTTAAGTTAAAAGATAGCTTACACTTAATTACAGTTGCTTGCGTTTTCAGAGTTAACTCTGTTATTAAGTCAAGCAAATATTGTAGCACAAGGAAGCCACACGTTGTCTATTTGTTTAATTATTGTTTACTAGCTGTGCCCGCTTCGCCCGCGTGGAAATCCCGCCATTAATCGTTATATTTCAGTCAATTGACATAAAATCGTAATACACTATTACCTAGAATCTTCTCAAAGAATTGCATTTTTTATTAAAAACCAATAAAAATCCGTTCAGTAGATTCTAAGAAAAAGGGGCACATACAAGAGGGGACTTTTTTATACTAATTATAGATAGATATAGACGTTTATATAAATTATTAGGAATCTATACTGATAATAAAATAC
>DWPQ01000136.1:0-21585 GCA_018251795.1 Perichares adela
TCCTCTGAATGGACCGAAACTAGTCGGCATAACCGACAATCTACCGTGAGTACGCAACCGTATGTCCTTATCATAATAAATACAATGTCTCACGAATTCTTCAATAATACAATAGTTTAAATCAATTTTAGATCATTCATTGTTGTAATTCTGTGATACTTAATATTAAAACACAGAGATTACCATTTACAGATTTCTTGATCGGAATAAAATTTGGCACACCAATCAATAGGGACTCATGCGAGCTCGTATTTGGGTCACATTAGGCAACGCGGCATTTAGAGGTTTATTAAGCTACATTTCTTTCATACGGTATTTTTGGACGAGACATAAAACTCTCCAACATTTTTCGGATATTAATAATGTATTATAATTACATTTTACGATTATTAAATAAGCGATTCAATGATATGACCATAATATTATAAACCATTCAATGCAAGCAATTATATGACCATAATATTAGATTTCATACTTATCTTATCACAATTCAGAAGTCTCTCCCTGTGCTAAAATTCTGTCTCGTCTCAAAGTTAAAAGCAGGTATTATGTACAAAGTTAACCAGATTAATCATAACCGAATTTCTTGCTGTACAAACCTTTGAGAATATTAATTATACAAAATTTAGAACCAGGTACACGACTTTTATCCATTACAGAGATCATGAAGGTGTGTTAAGAGTTCTGCAGAATATTCTCGAAGCTTCACGTATTCTTATCTCCATATTGAATTATTAAATCGTAATTGTACAAACCTTAGTGCAAAAACGAGGTGTAATGGTGACCTTCAGGCTTATTGGTAATCTCTACCAGTCAAACCTGGATGATGGAGAGGATGAAATAGGTGTATACAATGTTAGTATATATGTATACTAACATATATTCATAATTATGTAAAATGTATTATAAAAATAAGCCTAGCTATGGGAATTATTTGTGATATATCTTCAATCATCAATACAGTCAATAAAACTTACTATTTAAACTTACTGAAGCTGTAGAACTTTGAAGCAGCTAATTAATTGATCATTTCTGAAATTCCGACAATTGTAGCCTAAAACAATCGTATAAAGTAAAATCTGAAATTAATGAGCTATTGAATGAGCTGAATAGTACTTTTCCGCACAAACGATTTCCACTCTTAATTAATACTTAAACATTAAAACAAATTCGATCCCAGTATTCCTGTCCAAATACTGCAAGTCCATTCGCATGCGAATGTCCCATGATAATTATGTTAATAACATGCATCAAATCACACTACAAAATGAGGCATGAAATGTTAGAGTGGAGGCTTGGGAACTAAACGAGCGCGCGTAATTACCCGTCGAGAATGTGGCCGAGTCCTGCGGCCGGCAGCCTCCAACCGCCGCTAAACTAGGAATAAAGTGCTCTATGTCCTCTCCTTTACTCGTTAATTCCACGCCCCACACACTATAATACAGTCCATTTTAATTGTTTGAACAGAATGTCCCAGTTTGTTTCGGTACTGCATCGACGACATCCATTTTCCTTTTAATTAAAGGAGCCCCGGCCTTTATAAATAATGATTGGTATTTTGCACAAACTCACAGAATCGGCACCACAGTTCAATTATGTAGATCTCCGAGCCTCAACAACACATTCCCAATTAAATTGTTTTTCACCTACTTAATTTTTCAATGCTTGACTCAAAACACTTATGCTGTACAAGCGTTATCCTGTGTCCTCGGGGCGTCTATTAAGCAGGAAACTATCGTTTTCTCACAACACGCTCACAACTCGTCACGAATCAATATCGTCTTTTATTTTATGAAACGTGCTTCACGCACACACACGTAGCCCTCTCTTACACTGCACTGTAAGTTCCCACACCAACTAAACTATCTAGGGTTGCATCTACTTTCAATTATGAGAGTACGTTTACAACATATGAACTAGAAAAACATCCGACGAACAAAATTAAACTAAAATTATAGACTTTCGGACGCGATTGTTCGACTAAATTACAACCGTTAATTAAAATCTGTTTTCGTTCACAATATTAGTTTTTCATTAACTTAACGAATTTTGTGACTTGGCTAATATTTTTGATCTAAAATGTATCTCTAATTACTGTTTAATAGACAAATTTAGGTAAAATTCCGCGGAAACCTATTACTGTTGGATTAAGGCACAATTAAAAGTAATGAAAATACCGTGTCCTTCAGCTGCTCTTCGGTCCTGTGGTACTCTGTTCAACAAAGGGCTCCGAATTCGATTTGGTACACATACAGGACTAAGATGTAAAAGATTTTATATCAGTGTCATCGTTGTCCAGTTAGAATTAAACATAAATATCGTTATGATATACATATAGAGAACTCTAAGTGCGGATATTTGAGAGAACTTTATTGATATTTTAATAACACGACTAAGATATATTTCTATAATACTAATAAAATCGACTAATATGGTAGCATCCTTGAAATGTAAGATTTCTAAATATGGCATAGAGCATGCACATGTCAAGTGTGAACCAATTCATTGACATTTTTTGTGATGGAACTTTAAACTTTTACGCTAATTAAAATAGTTGAGCATTTTTTCTGTTGTAGCAAGCCAACGGATGTCGAAATTTATTTAGGTCACAAACGAAGATTAATTAGTAGAGTAAACAATGATGCGTGCTTTAATAATAGAGTACGTGCTATATGTTTGGTGGTATATACAATTTGAAATAAGCAAAATATCGACAATTAACAATTCATTTACATCAAGTAACTTTGTGGCAATCGTCCAGCCCGTTTAGGATAATTTCTACCACTGACTTCCTTGCTGTAAAATGAGCTTCCTTTTGAGGATTTCACGCAACGCTTTGACACGGGGTAAAGAGCTTTTCTTCAGAATCCCGCATCAGCTTTTATGGATTTGAACATGCCTATAGGCGACGATGACCACTTAATATCAGTTGACCTGTCACACATCAGTATATACACGACCACGATACAGGATCGAAATACCGTTTATACTGTTATTAATATTGACATAAACGCCTATGTTAACATGTTGTCTACTAATTAAAAATATTAGTTGACACCGATTTATAATTAATTAGAGCTATTGGTAACATGGTAATTGCCAACGCTTACATTTTTTTCCTTTTTTATGCCAATACCCAACAAAAGGTCAGACAGGCCACCTAATGGAGAGCGATCACCGCATTCCCTAAACGTCAGTGACGCAAAAAAAAATCACTGACGCGTTGCCGGTCTACAACTAAACAGAACAATTAGAATCGGAACGCGGAAGAACTGGCTCTGATACTGCTCGACACGTCGAGACATTTGACGATCGATACTACTGAGAAGGTTGCCATACACCGTACCATACCACATACATACATACTAAGCCATATACCGGATCCAGATAAACAAAAACCCTAACAGTATGTATGAGTTCTTTTGGGATTAAACTACCTGGTACAGAACCCACCGACCTCTAATAGGAGGAACATGGCACCATAACTAAGTCTGTTGTCCAACAGGATGCATACGGGCAAATGAGGCCACACTACTACTACTACGAGGCTAACACTTAAGGATGGTTTAAACCCCTTACACAACATTGTCAAAATTATCTTAGAAATCTTTGATGAAACATTTACTCTTCCTGTGTAAGACAGATACCTTACTTTTCAATCTCAGACTGTCTGTACGGATCGTAATACAAACAATGGATCGTTAATTACACCCGCATTATATTGTACTGAATGGTACACAGTTATTTTTACTATAAACACATTTGTCTCAACACCAAAACATTAATCCACATGTCCACTAAAAGTTGTTTGGCGGTGTAATTAAATTTAGGACGTATAAATTACGAGCGTGTCTTACGCACACAATATATGTACGTACTAAGCAGTTATACACAGCTTCAATTTAATAACCTTTAACATGAATTAAATTCGCGGATCACAAACTATTTATTACTTAAGTTTTTATCTTATTTAAATTTGAAGACAATCTAATGGATCACTCTAAATTAAATAAATTAAAATATTCATTACGCACTAAACTATTTATAAAATTAATAACCTTTTCAAGCACCTTTCCATATAAACTGGTATGCTGTATTTGAGTTTGGTGCATGTTACCGATAAGGCAAGTAGCAAACTCAAGTGTAAGAACAAGGCAACTCTCTCACACACGTAGCCCAGTCAGAAATGCATCAGTCTACGCCATGGGAAAACGGTGAACAACCATCCGGCTGTTTCCTTGTTTCCTTATATGCACAAGCAACTATTGCTCGGGACTAACTGTACGCTATACTTGTCTTGTTAGCAATTGATTGTGGACTAAACAGTTTTGGAATTATGATTTATGCCTATTCATTAGAATAATCGTTTCGTTACTTATAGCACGCATGTCACCTCGTTTTCTCCTTCGCAATATCTTAGTCTAACAATGAGTAATCTCTAAATGTGTCTGGTTGTGATTATATACCTACAATTAAACGTATTAAAATCGATTCGTAAAACTGTTTGACACTAGCCGTAGGGCTGTGAGCTATTTTCTAATAAATGTGTCAAATTGCCGACCATTTACAAGCTAGGATCTCAACTAGCTGACTGTAATTTAATTTTACAGTAGTAAATCCTTCAATTTCTCCAACCTTTAGCAATAAACATTTCTTAGCGAGAAGTTTATATCACAATGTTCTGTACGTTCGAGATTACTGCATTGATTTATATCGTATCTTTTAAAGTATCGCCAGTAGAAACGCAAATTTGCAGTATATGAATATTTATATTCCGTTCAGTTATTTAATTACGTGCAAGCTTTTTTACTGGTTCTAAAATAGTAATCCTAAATGCTCAAAAAGAAATTGTTACGTTTTTCTTTGTAAGTGACAAAAGTATTACTGGGAGTACATAAAATAAACGTTGCCACAATTTGCGAAAACTCACTTTCGACTTTTACAATCCCGGTTCAGAAACACAAGTTTCGTCGCCAGGGCTTTAAATTCCCTAATGTTTGTCAAAACATGCTTAAACCTGTCAGGTGGCGCTTAAATCAATTTATTATACAGGTACTTCGAGACACTTCGGCACCGAGCATGTTTACCCACATGTATATGTATGTAAATCTAACGTTGGTTGCTTCTTCTAAATCCGTATGGAAAACTCTAAGCCTCTTTTATATTCTTATTCCTTATCCTTGCGGGATAATTCGGGCCCATAGGACAGGTTTTTACATAATTTTACCGCAACCCTTTTTATTGGAGAACGCGTTCGCGGAATCACTATATACACGTGATTTTTTTATCAGTCGCAAAGAAGATGGTCTTTAAATTAACGAACATTCGTTGATCACAGCTGAGTAATACCATTTGGTAAATATAAATAAAATTTGAGTAACGGTAACGAGTTTCAAAAATAAACAATTGCCTTTGCTAAAGGGTAACGGGTGCACGCCCGTCGTATTTGTCGTAAACAATGTGTGTGAGGGCAGTTGTTTGACATGCAAAGCGCTGAGATCAACCAGCCGCCTCTCTAGCAACGAGGGAGAATTCTGCACGTGATTTAATTATATTTACAATATCGGGGATATCCCACGAGTATTTTATTAAGTTTTCTGTTAATAAATGAATAAGTTTAAAACTCTACGGTTGTCATGATGATATATAATAGATTAAATTAGAAATCTTAAAAAAGGGTAGCTTAAACATTTGGAATAATAATATCTTAAATAATGTTCCACAGACCCAGACATATTAAAGAAGATTGTGAACACCGGATCCCCTTGATTTTTTCATAATAAATCATCCAACAACACCATCTTTAAACACTTATTTATTATACTTATTTATAAAGACATGTTTTGTTCACACTTCTCACAAAGACCAATCTTTGAAATAAATTTAACCGCATCACGTCATGTCGAACACGGGTGGAGCGGATCGCGCTTTTCATTCGGTTGCGTAAACTCTATTACAATATGCCGTCTTTCGTATGGGCCGCATTTTTTGTTCGATCATCTAATAACTCGGCGAGCTTTTATGGCACCTCGTCTGGAGCAAAAACTACAAAAACTGAGCGAGGGTCGCGGGACGCCGATGGGTCCGGTCCGGAGCCCGACCGACAGTCGGTCTCGCTTAGCCACGGGGGCAGGCTGCGTACTCGAGCACCGGTACGCACACGAAACGCGTGCTTCGATCGTAGTGACACTAACCAATTTTCAGTTCAGTTCGCGTACGGAAAATTAACCTTACCAACTATGTCTAACAAAAAATACCTTTGAACTCAAAGTGAACTTCAATGATGATGGAAACGATAATAGCGATGTGAGTGTTAAAGAAAATTAAAGTGCAATGTTGGGTTCCAAGATTGAAATATAACTGTGCAGTGGACTGAGATTTGATAGTGGTCGACATGACGATGAAATCGCTGAAGTACAGCGAGCGGGATGAGATGATGGAGGGCTTCAGCCCGGTGCCGCCGCCCCTCCCGCGGCGCCAGCCCGTCAGAAACATCTACGCTGAACCCTTCGTAGACCCTAGGTAAGTAAAAACAAGCCTTACTTTATAATGCTACTGCTTTTAAGTTTAAGCCTTTGTTTATTGTTTGTTTTTCAATAACACTAGTATTACTAGCGACACCCATTTCTATGAATATTACATTTGTATGTAAAACAAGAGGATTGGCTAATGCTTTTACAGTTTATAGATTCACATTACGTTTTAAACTAATTATGAGTTAAAAGACTTTCAATGAATGAAAAGATGTTCCATTCAATAAATCTGCAGTGAATCGGCTACAAATGTGATTAGAAAGAACGTTGAATAGCGGCGAGATAAAATAGATAATATTAAACCCGTCCGCACTAATAAATTATGGAGCTTTTGATAGAGCCGACTGCATTCAACCGAGCACAAGAACTATAATCAAACATTGCAACAACGTTCTAAACTTGTATTGATCTCGGCTACAAGTATTAAATTAGTCAAGCTCATAGACTTCTTCGACTAAAGTCTGATTATACCGGTCTTGATCATTTAGATACTAACATATACAGAATGTGTATTTCAAATGAGTCTACATCGATGACAAATTGGCAACAGATGCCTTTGGACGGCTATAGATATTCAGCCGCAATGCGCTGACCTCTGTACATACTACATACATGAACTGGGCACTAGACACAAGTAGGCAATCTATTTAATTTGAAATAACTGCGGGCAATCCATGTTGTCCCGGAAGCATATTAAAAAGAATCCGACCAAAATGAGAAAAACATTCATTCGATTGACTAGCTAGTTGAGTAAACCCACGGCACTTGTTTATCTTCACAACCCCAACCTATACCGCCCCTTTGCTGGAAGCCTCTCTCGAAAGTAATAATAAAGTGCCTGAAGCCAGAAAACATATAGTTAATAAATCGCACGACTACATAAATGCGAAATGGGAAGCCTGACAAACTCCCAACCCTACCTGAGTTTATTGAACGCAATTTTAATTTTACTTCCTGTGCTCTGGACATCCTTTGGAGTTTTTATTCTGAATTATGTCACAACTGTTTGTATTCACCTGTTTAGATAAACCCTTATTATGTAGTTGTTTTGAAAACAACATTAAAACGCCGTGATATATACAAATGTAAGTCAACCTCGGAAACAAGGAAAGATAACGAGGACACTATGCAAATGTATGTGCTAAAGTTACGTTTATTGAGATAAGACACACGGATATGCAGTCCCATATATTCCGGTATAAATCATATTTTATGCTTCACACGTTTTAACTGCGGCAAGAAAAATACAGTTATAGCCAAATGTTACGCCCCAAAACGAAACTCTAACTCCTATAGTTAGGGGAAAAATGAACGAATAATTCATTGATATTAACAAACTTCATGTTAATATTAAGCTAGATGTTTTAACGAAATATTGCTCTTCTTCATAAAATTTCACGGATATTCGTGAGTAACTGAAGCAAACATCTAAAATAATTTTGAATGTTCCAAAATCTTGGTGAATAAAGTTTCAGGAATCCGAAGTTTACAAAGTATTGTACACTAAAGCTACAAAGAATAAATTCCGTTACTGATTGTTGATCTTTGATTAAAATGAGGGCCCTTGTATTTGAATCAATCAGGGAATGCTGTCAACACATTCTTAATAATAACCGATAGTATATAAACATGTTTATTCTCACTGCTGCAATAATGCCTCCTGTGTCACGGTACTCACGGGTGACATGGACACACGAGACACGCAAAAACAACATTTATCTTTCACAGTCTGAGCCGTATACAATCAAACGTTACGTCCTAGCGCAATCACAGTTAATAACTAAGAAAATACTCTCATTCTACTCTGTAATAACTACTCTACAATTCTACTCTCTAATACTCTCATTACTACTCATTAGAAAGTATTCTATCGATTACAAATAAACTCAAGTCAATGAAAATTTCGTCTTAATTTAGATACAAAATTTGTCTTCTCATAATGGTAAAAAAACTAAATGCAATTCTAAAGTAATTGATTAGTGTACATGTACTTCTAAAACGAGTTCATCTTTGGCATTCAAGAAAATGTGAATCGGTCAAACGAAAACACTATTTATTCATGAGTTGTGTAATGACAGCAATTTGACAGGTTAGAGTGATGATCGATAACGGAAACAGCGATGGGCGCCATATTCCCCGTGTAAAGAATTTAATTTCCTTTACAATGTGTTAACAAGACTTGAATGCAAAGGCTAGGGTTGCTTTATTTACCTATTGATATATTCGTATAGTATTCGACTCAGTATATTTTGACGACTGATTGGCTTCTTCTACGTATAAGTTAGAAAACATATTTAAAATCGTATCTATGTCTTACGTGTGATTAGAATATAAAACGGTTATTATTTACTTTATTTATAAAACTGCGATATCAAAAACATAGTAATTACTTCATTATCAAACTAAAATTATTGATAGAGGTTGTTTGAGAAAAAAGCACGCGGACAGTGAATAAAAATAATTTTGTGCTATCCCTTTGAAGTAACCAAGACGCATCAGTTATTATTTTTGTGTTCGAGTGAAGGGAAAGGTTATAATTCGTCTATACATTTGGTATCTACGATTTGTACTGACATTGCTGACCTTCGTGACTCTCGGGCATCTCGATAGGGAACTTTATCATTATGTTAAATCTATACCATGATAATTCAATAAAATTATCTAACGAATTTATTTGAATCATGCAAGTCAAATGTGTAAGTTAAATTACTATTTAGATATTTTATTTTATTATTTACCATCTTACAAAGTGGTTTGTATACTTTAATATCGTCGTCCACGTAATGTATACGATATAAAAGTAATATAAAAATGTAGTTTCCAACTCAAGTCAAAACGTACAATTCTTGTTACTAATGCCAACCCTAGCATGTCTGCGGGTGTGTGCAAGTGTGACGGTTAATGCACACAACAATAACCAGATAACATCGGAGCTCCCCTCCTTAGAGTTCATGCACTTTAACATTCAAACAAAAAACTAATGATAGCTTTCTACTTTCTTTAGCAAAGAGTATATTCAGTGATCTTCAGTTAGTAATAGAAGCTACATAGAAATCCATTATTGTTACATTGATATTAATAATTAATAAATCTACTATAATCTGTAATATAACTGTAATCACGTGGCAGCATAATACCCTCATTATACTTCTAAACATGCATAACACCTTTGACCCTTTCAAGCCGTGAATCATGGATATATGAATAACACTAAAGATTACCCAATACTTGTTTCACCCCGATACTGAGAGTCAAGGGGCACGTTAGTAATACCTCTTCTCATTTGATGACCTTTAACATCGCAATCCAGAACTGACTCATAGTTAGATTCCGATCTCGTCTTGGAATTAGTATAGTTAGGCAGTAAGTACACACCACACCAACCAAATGCGGATCAACAGACATTTAAAATAAAAGACGATTGCTGTAAAGATTATTTGGTAAAAAACATTTTATGTTATAGACTATAGGCTATGTTCTTGTCCTCAATGTACAAGTCCTAGGTTTGAGCTCTGAAGATAAAATGTAAACAAACTTAAATTTGATCGGATAGACTACTGGTCGATTCAAATTTAAGTTAATTCTCAGACAACTTGTAGTTGCGGTATTATAATATTTAATTGTCCATCTGTAGGCATTTAAACCCGATGAACTATTTCCCTGGTCCTCCAAAACTAGGAATGGTCTAACCCATTAGGTTAAAGAAAGGCTTCCGATTAATAATTATACTTATACGCTTAATAATAATAATTATACTATATAATATGATAATGATAATAATAATTATACGCTTAAGTCCTGTATAGTTTAAGTAAACTAAATACAAACTGATAATATTTGATAAAAATATATAACGTATAAACACGTAACTTAACTCACATGTGGTAAGGTTAAGGCACTGTTAGCGTTGCGTGTTGTAGGGTAATACATCATATAGGATAAGTGGTTACTGCCTGGAGACATATCAGTAATGCACAATGTTTAGACAGGTATTAAATGCATTTTAAACAAGAATACTTACTAACATCGCAATGTTTGTATTGAGTTTGTTAGTCTGGCTTAGAATAGTAACACAATGTTTTTGTTTGATTTTTATCCAAGTTATGGTTATTTCATTTTATCCAAGTGGCCTACTAAAAGATAAAAATGAACACCGGTTATATACATTTTTAAATTTTCTTTTTAATTTTGGGTGTCTTTGTCAAATAGCGCAGACTTATTTAAGTCTCTGAATTAAACTTACGTTGCATTTGGAGCATATTTTTAAACTATAATTTACTATTCGAATGATAATGATAAATCGTGTTTGTCATTGGTTAATTCAAATTTAAATTAAAAAAAATAAATAATTTGAATTGGTTTAAAAAATTCAAATTTAAATCTTAACCTTTCCAAAATTTAGTTCGTTACGACTAAAAGTAAATATTGGAGCAAGCAGAGTAGAAAAGCTCGTTCAAGCAAGAAAATGATTTCCATACCCGCCCGGACGGCAAACACAGTTCACACATCAAAGTCACATACAAACCTCAAACTTAGTTAATAGCGTTTTAGCAATCACTGGAAACACAAACATACGCTGAACGAACTAATTTTAACCTCCTATCTTTCATTAAATTAGTTCAAAAACTATTCGAATCTAATTTACACGCAAATTCGTTACACTAGCTTATACGAACTTATAATACTCAGACAAATTAAAAATTTGACTAAGATTTTATCAATTCTGGACTCGAGTCTTATTGTTGACCAAATTATTCTAATTCAAGGTAATGTTTTTCGGTTTAATAACATAATTTAAATGCAAAACTGGTAATTCCTAACCCCTCACGTAAAAGACTCCGTACCTTTTATAGCATTAAAATAAATTTAGTTTTAGGCTCAGAAACCTTTATACACTAGATCACGTACGTGATATTCTTAAATAGACCCATTATCATAGAGTACTCCTACGTCGAGAAGTGTTTTGAAGTCGCGTGCAGTCTTATTAATAGGACGAATAATTAAAGGAAACGCTCGATCAAACTAGCACGGTGTACTCATGCCATGAAAGGGGCAGGCCGCGCAAGCTGCGCTCACTTCAAAACCATCGCTGCCCGCTGCAGGAAATTCAATTATCTGCTTTCGACTTTAATATATAATATCGACACAATCATTCCATTAAACTGAATCTTGCTTCTTCGCCCTTAATTGGACGCTTCAAACGAATCAATTACCCTGTGACGTCAGGATTATAGCTGTATGCTTTGCTGTTATCAAGCTCGTTAATTCGGTTGTTATAATGTGACCTTAGTTATTATCACGAATTCAATTAATAGTTAGAACAAAAGACCAATAAATTGTGAATTATGACAAACGATATTAATTCATCTATTACATTATTTGGAATTTTAATTGGGACGAAGTATTTTGCATGCTGACAGCCCTTTAATGTCGCAGTCAATTTAACTAGAAACTATGCAGTATGTAGCGTATATGTAATCCGATCCAGTTACCCGGTTAATTCTCTACAATAAAGATTAATGTCTTATTTATGCAAGCCAGTCTAGTTCCTACATTTCTGCATTTAATTCTGAGGTTAATACCACTATTTCTAAATGTTGGAAAGATTAAATTACGATAGAAGACTTTTAATTTCCAAATAACGAACACCCTTCTTATTATCGAATAGTGCATGTCATTGACAACTTAACGCCCAGTTGATTTAAATTTATTTCATCTATTGTTCTGTTTTGACTGGGACAACCCATCAATCGGAGTACCAACATGTGACGTAATATTTGGAACAAAGGATGATCCAGGATTATCCAACAACATTTTACTGTCACGAAGTTAGACGTAAATCTTTCGAGCAGGCATCGTCTGCGTCGACGCAATAATCATCACACACACCAACAAAAATATAGTCAATCTCTCTCAACTATTCCCGATACTTATCTTCTCGGAGTTTGTAAACAAACCACTTTTCGTTTGAATAATTTACTCGTTGAGGTGAGGCCTGCATACAATGACGAGACTGTAATAGTTTCCGTTTTGAATAAGAGATGCCTATTGTTTCTCTTCATATTGATTGCGTTCGTCGTCTCCGTGAGGAACGGAAGCGAGCTTTAGATTTGGTTTCGTTGGATTGTTGTTGAATATTGGTATAGATAATATACTGTTTATTTACTAAGTAAGATGAAAGTCATCATAGACATTACGTCTGTATCGACTCGCATAACTTTCAAATTATCTACCGTAAACAATATAAAGAGTTCGTTGAACGCATTCCTGGGAACGTAATAATGAAGATCTAATTATAGTTGGTAATATTTCGTCGCGTCAAGACACATAGTGGATCACTGACAGTGACATAGACAGTATCGGCGGAATCAGCGCCGGCGCAAGGATATTTCGGTGGCATGCCGGATCACCGGACGCTTATCGCCGCACCGTATTTTAACCCAACCCGTTTTAAAAATAAACAAACTGTCGCCGTACGAATAAATACAAACCTCGCTTTGACAGTGCCTCCTATAAATAACTGTAATGAATAGGCTAGTATAGTAGTGATATGTAACGTACCCGTATCCTTGCCAGAGCTTATTTTATAAAATATTTAATGAATCATACTGTTTTTTCACTCCTACGTTTAAATAAACATTACTCAGCGTCACGATGAAATAAATGAAGACGTAAAAAATTATTTCTTAACGAAAGTAACGTAGGTATATTATAAAGAAGCTAATAATAGAATAGAGTACATGTGGAAAAAGAGCACAAAAAAGCGGACCACACAGGAAGGCTCCATTTGTCCAAGCCCCGTCCTCCCCAAGAGATAACAAACGTGCGGGGCAGCGCTCTCCGCAGCACTTATCTAAACACTTAGCCCGCACCATACACAAACAAAGCTGCGCCCTAACTTACTTTTTACCACGAAACGGCTTTTCTTTTTACCCTTTAGGAGTTCGCGGTACTGCATGCTTCGCGTGTCGAGTGCCTTTGTTTGTGTCCGGAAATTCATGCATTTTGCCGCAATGGGCAGTTAAAAGAAGACACGTATGTTACGAAAAGAATATCTTTAGCTTTAATTTATAATAGACGACTTCATCGATACATAAACAAAGACTAAGGAGAGCTTATATTTAACATAACCGAGACTGTTTTAATAACTAACACTCTACGTGACGTAGTTTAGGTAAACAACTAAACAAATACCTTTTTGACAAGAACCTCACAAAAAATCTGCCGACAACGTCTCTTTCTAATAATAGTTTTGGTCTTGTCCAAGGTACACGTCATCGGGCGTGACTAACGAATGGCTCGCCCTACAGACCCTAAATTCAGAGTCGTAAGTATCAGTGACAAGAAAACGCCGGAGACTGGTCTCTACGAAGGTTGCCGAACATTACCATAACTCTAACCGAACCATAAACGTAATTAGAGACAGCAATAACACACCCAACACTCGAGATGCATTAATCCTTTTTGATTTGAAAGGGTTAATGCACTAAACCTGCTTTAAAAATGTTACGAGCACGGCATCCTGATACAAAAATACGGGTTACAAAATTATCGTAACTTCCTAAAGCAGATACTAGTTGCGCCCAAAATACACCGATATTTCACGTGGGCTGGTGGGAATTATTGACAAATATCGTTATGTAAATTTGACCCATTGGGTACAAATAGAGATTATTTACATACGTGATTATTGCTTAGTGCTCATAAATAAAATAATAAGTGAAATGCATGTTTAGAAGTTCAAACATCAGCATAAATAAATAGACGCTTATTTATAGTATAAACTGCATGCCAAGTTTACATGAAGTCCGAAACATTCTTCAACATACAGAGTTTCAAATTCTACATTATACTCAATCATTTCGAAATTCTTCAAATAATATAAAATGTCGTTTACGTGAGGAAGTACTTGCTCCAATTAAAAGGAAAGGAATTACGTAGTAGTTTTTTTATTGTTAGCAGCCCCATTACCGTGACAACTAAGGCTGCTTCTCACGATAGCTTTAAATGCCAGTTAGAGCGTTGATCATTAGTGGACGTTATAGTCGTTAGACCTGTAAATATTCAACGCGCAACTTTATAGGTACCTGATATAAACAGCTTTGCAATTCAATCGGTTTTGTGGATGGAAACCAATGACCCAATACCCTTATCATTTACTGGGGTCGGTCAAGCGGAACGCGGCACTCCGATGCAACTCCAGTTCCACTGCAATGCCCAACTTTAAACAAACGACTACAGTATTTGCTTTTCTTTCCGCAAACGATTTTGTTCCATTTTCAAATTGTGACCATTGTTTGTCGCCAGTTTTCTCTTCCGGACTCTAATGTGTATTTGCTGTTTGTTATAGTCATACTTGGTTCCGTTGATTACATTTGTTTTGTTCCTATACAAGCGATTTCTTAGGAAGCTTAGTCACTTTACTATTGTTATAAAAAAAAAAACCTAAGCACTTTTTAGGAAACGGACATGACGTAGATGACTCTACTTTGGTGCACAACCAATTTGAGTTCCATCACAAATTTACTGCAAATAGGATCGAAATTAAAAGTATAATTGGGCATAAAGTGTTTAATTAAGCAACTTAAAGGTGACTTTAGCAAGTTACTTTACGCCAGAATGGGTTCCTTTCCTAACTTTTATCAGTTCCAACTATAATTGTCATATTGTAATATCTGTCACTTTATTATAACAGTTAAGAGTATGTATAGTATTGATTATTTTTTTCTAAAACTATTGATATTTGGACCAAGGAGTCGGAAAAGAGCCATTATCCGCTTAACCGCACACAAACTGCATCACCCATTAAACGCGCCTTGACGTTGTGATTTATAAAATTGTAACATGTAATAAATTGCGGGTTGTTCAAATGGCACACCATAATACCGAAACCGACCGTGCTTAATTGATAAAATATAACCCATGGAACTTCGCTTCAATATATTTCACGGCTCATGACTTCAGTATGGCCAAAAAATGTAAATGAGGAAATATGTCCAAGGGGGCTGAAATTCGTAAAGGGGCAAAATAAATTTAGTGCGTAGTGCTATTTATAGAATATGAGTTTCATTAGTGTCACTTTTCCCTTTCTTTTGTAGTCTTGCAAGTGCAACAAATATTCACATTGCAATAAACATTTTTCATCAGTGAATGTGTGAAGCAAATTCGTCCGTGGTCGGTGGTTGGATGAGTGATCGCTAGTGAAAATTCCTTGAAAGCAAGAACACTTGAACACGTTAAGCTGTGGATATTGTTGGTATTGCAAGCTAGTTGTCGAAGCTGTCCTCAAACCCGCACTGGGGCAATATGTGGGGAAACGTTCCAGGCCTACTCAATCATAAGGAGCGGCCATTCCCTGCTGTTGCTGTTCGTAGGTTGAATTCATTTTTTATAGTAACTTATCGTGTACACATTATGTTAATTAAGTTCACATTAAGTATTTTATCAAAATTGTAAGCAGGTCTTCCGTTTACCTTTTGACCGGCAATGCTCCGATGATGCCTATAGTGTCTTAGACGTCTGCTCATTTGTACATAAAAAGTACTTAACATACTTAGCATTTGCAAATTAAAGAACGTAATCAGTAATACTAAGCCACATAGTTTCATCAGTACATATACATTAATTAACGTGAACTGTGAAGCGTGTTCACAGGTTTGAGGATTTCGTTCCATTTCATACCTACAGCTGGAATCTCATTAGTCTATTTTATTAGGCAAATAGTGGGGTTCAGGGTTGGCCCAACAGAGCAAACATAATCTTGGGGATATTACCCTGTTTATTCGGGGGATGAACACGACATTAATCACATACGACGTTAGAAATTTCAGCTACAACACCGTGATCTGAAACCATATACCTGTATTTATCTACGTATTTACAAAAACTTTTCTTGAGTTTGATTTCGCTTACATGAAGATTTTGTAATTATTTAATAATGTTTGATTATTGATTTTATGACCATAACAATACATCGTTTTAAAATTGATTAACATAGTTCAAATCTATCTGTTTTATTGCTAGCTTTACACTTGAAAACACTTCAAACATTAACTCTTACATTTAGTCCATAATAATAACCAATTTTTATTTTATGATTTTAACCAATAAATACGTATCCAAATTAACTGTATTTATTTGGCGATTCCGTCAGTGACTAAATTGTGATCTCCCTCAAGTTTATGCCTTGTAACACCAAGTCTGTTACCTTATAGCGAGATGGTATCTATGAATACATCCAATGGATGGTCGATGGGACGATAATATTTTCAGAGTTAAATGGTAGGTACATCAGCCGATATATCGATTCTACCTATCGATCTAAGCTTTTGTTACAAACAGTTTGGTCTATAACAAATCAAATAGATGTCTTCTAGATACCCATATCCGATGAACGCAATCCATTATCAGAAAGGACGGGGGATATGTGGAATGCGATAAAAATTTTCAATCAGTCGACCGCCGAAAAATATTTACAGTGTAACCCGAGGCAGGACAATATTGTGGAACGATACTCGCGAGGCGCCCGCGGCGGCGCGCGGTGTGCCTCGGCTCACGGGCCTTCCGCCGCTTTGTGCCACTGTCGAAATAATATTGAACCCGAGTTGAAATACGACCACCCACCCCTAGTATATTCGTACGAGCCGTTTTTCAACTCGCAAAACATACAACATTTACTTCAATATTAATATTTGCAGTACACGCCATCACCTCCTAAATTATAATTATGTACTTGTAAATCAACATTTTACGTTCGTATAACTTTCTTCATATAAACCATATTTTAATATTAGACATGTATACTATTAGACACATACTATAAGTACCTAACTGGTCGAAATAACGAATTTACGAGTATTAACTATTTGTACGCTAACAACACTTCAAATTAAGTTTACTTTCTGTGTTATAATAAAATTGAAGCAAGTGAATATTTTAATTAGCATTTCATCGCCAACAGAATATATTACAAAAAAAAGTTGCTTGCAATAGTAACTGTTGTGACTGAGCCCTATTGCTAGTCTATGAAAATATAAATCTGTTAGTAGGATACTATGTAAGTCCGCAATTGCTATAAACTTACCTGTAATTGCTTAACAATTGTACTTAAATCCCAATTTGAATAACTTTTATAGTAGTTGCAGGCAAGAATTATGGTTCACCGTTTTAAATCAAATCCTACGCGTTAAATCCAATCGCTTTCGCTCAGCCGTGCTATTCTTGTAAAATCTATTGCCGCGCTAAATTTGCATTCCTATGGCATTACCATAATAATATCTTCAAACGACAAGTTCGTAATAAAAGGTTATCGCTATCGCATACGGGCTCCGTTAGGTATGGAAATTGGAAGTGCCGCCCCGCGCCCCGGCGCTCGGCTAATGGAAAATTGTTTATCACTATCAGGTTTCTGCGCGTGAGCACGATTATTTACGTGCGGTTCCCCGCAGTCTATGACCGGCCAGTAATTGGCCGCATATACTGTATCGCTTCCATTCATTTCTCGCGATAATACTACCCGGGGCGCATTGGCGCGCACCGGGCTCATTCCGCGCTACTGCAACAGATTATCCTACGATAATAACCGTTTACATTAGGTATCTCCGATACTATCGCATTGTACACAATACGCTCTATAAATTAAATCCCGACGTAAATTACTCCGAAATCACGGATTGTAAGTATTAGCGAATAATAAACGATACTATGATCTTATTTTTTCTTGTTTTTGTGAGAAATTGCATGTAATAAAATACAGGTTAGAGAGTGCATGATACAGAAGCATGAATTTCATGTTTTGATTAATATTCTATCATTTAAAGTCCAAACAGTTACCGGTCAACATCGGCCTTCTATAATTAACTATCAGAACTTGCTCTAGCAATGACATTTGCGCACAGTAAATCACGTTTCAGAGAGAAAATCGTCCGAAAACTGATTTCGCAATTATTTATTAGGGCTTCCGCCGCGTAATATATTTCCAGGAAAATTATACTCGCTAAATATACAAGAGTGGGCGCACTAGGCACGACTCGCGACGCACGGGGCACGCTTTCATTCATGAATCAACTTCAACGTTACCTAACCGAGTCTACCGGCGACTAAAACAAACAACGAGCGACCAGAGTTATTAATAAGAGTTGCGAGCACGTTGCGAGTTCAATGATTTCGAGAGCTGAATCCGATTCGCGGGAACATTGCGAGCGGATTTATGACTCTCTCATTATAACGTCCGATGCAAATCAATGACGTCTACTTCTATTATACATAAAACAATTCAACAAATTGAGACCAGACTCATCCGACCGCTTGCTGATTACGACGGAAATGAATAACAATTTACAAGTCTAGCCGACTCCTACGCCCGAAATAAATTGAACTCAATCAACTGTCAGTTTATATTCTTTATTGGCAATATTCGATTAAAACAAGATTGTACACTTTAGGTACCTATATCAACGAAACATACAGTTTTGGTTTATGTCCTCTGCTTGTAAACAATATTTACGTCAGTAGTTTTCAAATGGTGAGGTAATCCCCGAGAAATATTTTACACCTTAAACAAAATTTACTACAACTATTTATCTTAATATATTATAACAAATATATTTTCATTGTCTAAAACAATTGATCTCCTTTTTCAATTATTATTTAAATATTCGAATCATCAGCGTCGCAACCCAAAAATGTATGTAACTAATAAATAGTTTTTGCTAGTTTGTTTTGTTTTTACACTAACATAATACTTTAAACCTTAATCAGATGTTCTATTGTATACTAGGCAATCATTAACAAAGAACAGCGTTAGAATATAGCGTTAGTTAGAAAGCTCGGCTTACGCCCTCCGTCTTCACATTTACGTTCTAATTAGGCGGAGAAGCAATAAAAAGTGACGTGGTGGCTTCGAGTAATATTTTCTACGATATAACGACGCACACCGAAGACGGCAACTCATCTAGCTTCGTTCATTAAAACATTCGTCCTTTATTAAAGACATCAGTGGTAATTTTATTCCTGGTCTTGCAGTAAATTCAGAGGGCGGAAATTGGCAGAACCGTACAACGCCATTGTTACACATTTCGTTTTAAATCGAGGGGCTTTCTTAAATTTACACCCATGACTTGCATTACAAGTTCGCGGGGAGACTCCGGAGGGTTCCGCGCTACTAAAACTCCGCTTACTAATTTTGTATTTTTGAACACCACTTCAAACTGCCTGTTTCTCTTTGAAGAATTAAGTAACACTTTGTTATTCTTGCAGAATTATTTCCCACATAGATGAATCGTTGCCGCTGCAGATGCAATTTTATTATTATTTAAAATAATAGATTTAGAATGGAGACATAGTAGCATTCGGATTTGCTTTTTAGTAAATAACGTAACAATAACTACCAATTTTAATGACAATTGCCACATTTTGTACAAAACGTTACTCACTTGTGTGCACGGAAACGAACCACAAGTCTCTCGTTAGTACACAATTGTCCTCCTTTTAAAGTGTTGGCGCTCGGATGCTATTTTAAAGTTTACCCGTTTTTATTTTTAACTTCACCCAGATGTCAAGCCTTTTTGCAGGTATCTTTATCCGTGTAAGATAAATTCCTAGTTACTAATAAATCTTATTTTCACATAGAAACTCAGCTAACCTTATCATCAACATTAATTTATACTTACTTATATCAGGTAGATACGAATACGGGTTTTTTTTTTAATGTTTTGATTGAGATTTTAATATCAATTTAGAGAGAGATTGAACGGAGTTAAATGACGGTCAGGACATTCGTAACGATGATGATCTAGGATATTTTTATCACACAAAAGTTATGATGTAAGTTTTATTACGAGATCCAGTTTAATAAAAACATTGCATTATCTACCCATTTGCAATTAAATTATGTTTCAAATTCATCAAATTAGAAAAATCCGCCACGTAAACGAAAATATGATGTAAACATGGAATTTATAATCCCTGATAAAGATGAGTAGCAATTGTTTCTATTACGTTCAGATGCTATTTATAAATGTAAGCCATAGGATTTGTGATACAAATCGGGGGCGGGATAAATTGGCTTAGCAAAAATCGAAAAGATTTTATGTCGAAGTGAATTTAATTCATTCATTATAATACTCTTCAGACTCAAATAATAAAAGATCTGATTAGTTGTGAATACATACATAAATATATATAAATTATATATTGTGCTAATTTTGTTCAACCACTTCTGCTTCAAGTATTATGGATATTGTACCGGTTTAATCATAAAAACAAACTTATTTATTTCAAATTGAATAAAAAAAATCTGATATTTGTAAGGGTAGTCTCCTCGCTTACAACCCCTGTAGGTAGTTCGGGCCGTATCGATCAGGGCAAGTGTCTCCGCGAGCGAGCGAGTCTTGCCTTTTACAATGCTATCTATAAGCGTAGTATACAGCTTAGGCCTATCCTGTTTTATATCCCACAACGACGCATACCTTTTTTCACTAACTTCTATTTCTCGAACTGGTCATTAAAGTTAACTGTTGACTTGAATATGCACGAGTATCAAATGAACAGTTATAAATACTTACGTAAATTATATCTTAAAACTAAACCTTTCAAGTTCGTAAGCCTTGGGACAAGTCTATTCAGATAGTAATTTACGCAAGAACCTCATGTCAGCAAATTACTGTTAAGCTACACAGCATAAATAAACATCGACGGTTAAGTATCGTTTCGCAAAAACCGGACCTCATTCAGCATTCTGGAACGAACGATCATCGAAGCGATCATTTTAGAACTAAAAACATAGCGGCTTACCTCCTCAGACCTATATTTAAGGGCGCGATGCAATAAAAGCACATCGCAGTCCGGTCCATTCCCGCACGACTGTGCGAGATAAATGAACGGCACGCAGCGGCCGAGACCAGGGAGACGCGTTCTCACGGCCCGTGCCTGCATTTTATTCTTTTTTGTTTCATCTGGTTTCCGAGTTAGAGGTCGACGAAGCCCGTTCGAAACTAGAAGTGACCGCTGCACGCGCGATTAACGCGATAATAACTATGCGACAACGGCGTAC
>DWPQ01000137.1:0-21534 GCA_018251795.1 Perichares adela
AGAAAGGGTCTCTGCCCAGGTATACGCATGCCACTAGTGCGTGTTCAATTAATTTAATAATATTTATTATACCTGTCGGAAAACGGACGATGTATAGCACAAGCTGCCTTTTGTAGGAGTTTGCTGGGCTCTGTACCACCAGATCAATCCCGAAAACATGAATGTATATGAAAATACACGATACGAGCAAGTAGCCCAGTGATTAGCGATGGGCTAAGGAGTTTCTTTCGCCGTTTATTCTCTTCAACGATAAAGCACCTTTCCGAAACGATAGTAGGTAGAAGCAAAATATGACGTGCATAAAAGTATCAACGATACGAATGATATCAAAGACTTTGAATTTGAATTTGGGTATCGCCTTCCGTGAACATCAACGTGTGGCCAAAAAAAACGTCTATAAACTAGTAACTGAAAGTCCTGATACTAACTGATGCTTGTTTTGATTCCAGAGAAAGCTAAGCAATGTGTTGAAGACGATGAAGAGACGGATTCAAGCGGTTCCATATCTGACAGCGCCGCCAATGACTCACAAGATGGCCGCCCGCACGTATGTGACGTGTGTGACGTTAGGTAATTATTGTTTGCTTAATATATGTGTCGGAGATCGTGGAGAATTAATAAATGCGACGACCGAACTCGATATTTGAAATGTTTGAATTTTGAATTGGAATGCATTGAGGGCGTGGCTTACCCTTATATAAGGGCTCCCATTTCATTGAGCAGGCAGTCTATCTTCGGATGTGTCTCTAATAAGAACTCTGCTCCCAACTTAACATTTGGTCTACCAGGTACAGCGTGCGCTGTACATTGCATATGCGGAATCGCTGATGCGATACCCTATGCCATAGCTATGTTGCTTACGCAATACGCTATACGGTTGTTGCCACTATACGAACGTGGAACTAAGGTTCTGTTCGTCGCCATCCTTAATTTTATATTATTATCGCGTTATTTACGTGAATATAGATCTCTCTTCTGATATAAGCACGGGTGTTTTTACATGATATACATATTTTTTGTAACCACTTCGTGTAGCCATAACTACGATCCATGTACCTAGGGCAAAATATTAGCATACAATTATTAAGTGCCCGTATCATACTAGTGATAATTCCTAACGAGTTAAAGTTTGAAATTGTGTGCATAACTTAGATGTAGAATAAATAGTCTATTCATAATGACGACAAAAAATATTATGCACTATAATAAATTAATAAATTGTAGCATAATAAGCAAGTTAGACAAGAGGAAAATCAAGAGGCATTTCATTGGCATTTCGTCATTAAAGATGCATCTAACAGAGAATATTTTAAATAATAATGAACAGAAAATGTATTAGAATATAAATTGAAATGTCGAACTTCGAGAAAGTTGTAGTGACTTGGATGACACAAGTAGCATGTACTCGTTCCAGGTTCGCGCGCTCGTCGCACCTGTCCCGTCACCGGCTCACGCACACAGGCGAGCGGCCGTTCACGTGCGGCGGCTGCGGACGGTCGTTCGCACGCTCCGACAAACTGCGCATGCACACCAAGATCTGCGAGAGGGTATGTGCTATGTTTCAATGGGTGTTTACGTATTGTGGACCTTAGGACCAGGGCCGGATGACTGTTAGACAGAATAGACAACTGTCTAGACCATCGGGGGCCTGTGCTCGAACGCTTCGAGAAAAAAATATGTTTTATAGAACGAAAATTTGTATACCTTTTTCGGTCAGTCAGATTAATAAAAAACGTAAAGAAAAGGGGCCTCGAGAATTCATGTCCTAGGGCTCTGATAGGGTTAATCCGGTTTTGCATATGACCATATTTTTACCTATTATTATTAGTAACCGCGTCGATGTTTCCTTGTTATGGACATTGATAACCGACGAATAATTAAAATTTTTAATTATTATTTTTTGTTAAATAACTTTAAATCGTTTAATGAGGGTATCACCATCTTCTAGGTACTGAAAAGCGCGGCGAGTACGTCTAGTTGTTATGGATACCCATAGGCAGCGAAAAATCATGTAGCCTGCTTTTAACTTCAAATAATTAAATGAGTGTATGAGTTAAATAGTATGTATTAATTAAATGTTATGAATGTTATATTCATGTGATAACATGATTTTTTTATACAAGCGTTTAACATGATAATCGATTTTAAGTTTATATAGAAATTAGATAAACTTGATTGAGCAATCCTTTTATCGTGTACAGTTTTCTCATGAGCAATACATCTCTTCTAACCATCGGTGAAACTTTTCGTTTTATAGCTAAATATATGTATATGGTCTGCATGGAATAATAATAAGATTTACGAATGTCATATTTATGTTAAGTTAAAAGAAATCTGGAGAGCAAAGAAAGAGCGTCGTCCGCAAGTATTGACGTTGCTTTGATACAACTCTCCTACATCAAGTTGAGCCGCACTGAACAATATCGTTACATCGAGTCTAATAGCGATGCTACACGGTGTGGTACAGAACTTCAACTTAAACTATTAAATAAGATAGGATCAAGTAAAGTCAAGGGAGCCAATCTTCCCTGTTTTAGGTCACACTGTGCTATAAAGATAATATTAATTAAATCGACAGGAGGACCCAACAGTCGACTTGGCGAACGAAACAACAACAACCAAACGCGAGACCAACTCTGAAGTGATGTCTGGCATGGTGCGGACCACACACCGCGAGTCCGGACACCTGGTGTTCACCCCCAGCGGTGACGTCATGCTACCACCGCGGTCCAACCCCGTGGTGCTCAACTCCACGTTGGAGCCCGTCAGAAACGAGCTCCAGCCCGGGGACCTGCTGGAGCCTCCCCGGCGCGGCCGCGGCAGGCCCCGCAAGACCCCGCTGCCTCTCATACCCAAGATCAAGAAGAAGCGTGGACGACCGCCGAAGACTTCGTTGGGTGAGTTGATTATTTTTATTCTCATTTAGATATACAGCCCCTGTATGTGTTTTTATACATTATTATATGTTACATGCAAATTGTAATAAATACAAATCTTGTCTATTATTGTAAGACTTAACGAAAAATTACCGGTTCGTTATAGTTTATGCAATGAATAGTGTAGTTTATCAATTTTCTTTACAATGTACACAACGTTGTTTCATATTGATAATTGTAAGTAATTTAATCATTCTATTGTAACTGACAAATAAAAAAATCGGCCTTAAGTTGAAAGATTTTTTTTGGGAGTTTTTAGCGACTTCTCCCAGCATTACTCAATGTTGGCATTTGTTGAAGTTAAGTTTAATTTAGTTCAAATTCGATATGAAAATGTATTTACACAGACAGTCTTATAATTTTATTACGACATTCATTACTTATTCTGTTAGAAGTGAAGTTATTGGACGTACGCAGATTTCAAGTATTACTTCTTAGGATTTACGGAATAAAAATCGTAATGTCATCTGTTGTGTCAGACATGGAAGGTTGCGTGCTGACTGGCGGCACAGTAGTGGGCAACGTGGGCCCCAGCCCGGCGCACGCCTCGCCTCAGTCGTTGCTGCTAAAGAGACGCCGCGGCCGTCCGCCCAAGAACTTCTTCCAGCCTAAGACAGGTGACTTAAACTAGGCTCCTGTATTATGTTCTAAAATAAAGAAACCTTAATAAAATAGTGTTACTACACTCCGGTGTCTTAAAACACATAACACGTATTTCTTCTACCAGATGGACATAATACTTGACAGTAGTATACAGTTATTAGAGCCTGATTATTTTATTTCCTTTTGTTATTTACAAATATTAAGGATATATGAATCGGAATTGGAAAGTTTAAATAGCGGAAACAATTAATTTCAGTGCAATTTGTATAAAAAATTTTTTTTACGATTTTTTGTAATTTCATAGAGTTGTTACGTCGATTGCAATCATGAACTTTTAGTTATAATTTTTACTTTACTAAACAATATATTTTTAACATTAATCTGTAATTCTTTCCCAGTCATCTTAACATATTTACAACAGAGATAACATAGCTTTTTAAAACAACGCCTTAAACGTGAAAAAAAAGTTGGATATTTTTATTTAAATCGCTAATATTATCTTTAATTGCATTAAAGGTTGTCTAAGTTGGAGTTCATAACACAAATTGAAATAAATTGAAATTCAAAGTCATCTAGGGGAGAAAATAATAAAATAAATGATAAAAAATTAATTTAATTATTTAATACATACAGTTTGTAAACGACATTTCTTTTCATTCCATTTCATGATTAAAAATATTTTTATTTATAAAAGTTTAAAATAAATATCTAAACAGTATAATAATACCAAGCATACCTCAAAAGCTAGTAAATATACCATTAATATTTCAATGCGTCTCAGAATCAAATAATTGTACCGAAACGGTACAATAACCGCGACTGACTCACGAGTCCAATGTTTTTCATGGTGATTAATAGCCAGCCATTATTAAACTGTACGCTCGGTACATTCTACACAAATTACTTCACAAAAATTTACATCTTAACGCAACGGAGTAAAGACTAAAGTTAAGTGTACACAGTAAGTATTATAAAGTGTGTGATTGACCATTCTCTTTAAATAGTATTACAAGTTGTACTTATGTTTATATGTGTGTGTTGGATGTGTGTCGCAACGTCTGTGCCTCTTAGCTTTTTGTTATTTTTTTACACAATCTATTCTCTATGATTTTTTATTCCCAAATTGCTTTAGTCATTATATTTGAATGTAAATTGTGTTTAATCTTTACGACTGGTTGATTACAGTTTTAAAACGTTAGGTAAATTCAACATTATATATTTTTTGCTAATGGTAATAATAAAAAAATGCTAATTGTAATATACTCGACTGTATTAGTGTTTTGCTGTTCGGCGCACATTATTTAAATATTATGGCGGTTAATTTATATTAATACTACGTGGGTAGGAGATATTGTTAATGGTTTAATAGTCTGTATATTTTAATTTATGTAAATTAAAACTAAATGTATAGAGAATGGATTGTATGTCTTCAATTGGCGTAACAGGATAAAGTTAAGTAGTTACTCAAACAAGATTTAGATGGATTAGTCTGAATCTACTTAATGTGAAATCTAAACATCGCACTTAGACTTATCATAAGACTTTAGTCCGGTTTGCAGTAAGAACAATTATTGTTATGGGGATACTAACTGTGCTGTTTTGCCCGCGTAAAAATCAGTGTTTCACAAAGTTCTTGTAACATAAAAAGTAGCCTATTTGATTCTCCACAACCTTCTCTATCTTCTAGTGAAAGTCCCGTCCAATTCGGTCCAGATGCCCTAGACAAAAATCTTAGCGTAAAACGTTCACGCTCACGATATCTCAAAAATGTATGGTATTGACAGTCCCTGCGGAAAGATGATGTGCTGTCACTCCAAAAACCTTTCCGCAGGGACTGTCATTACCATACATTTTAAAAATAGCGTGAGCGTGAACGGTTGCCGCTAAGATTTTTGTCTAGGGGCTCAGTCGTTTTAGAGATTAGCCGGAACATACAGACAGACAGACAGTAAAAAATTGTAAAGAATCATATTTTAGTATATGTATCGTGTATACACATAATTGTGTATGTATAATTTCATATGTATGAATTTAGGAAAAAACTATTATTTTAATATTACAAACAATCACTACAATTTTATTTAATTGTATAGATTAGCGTAAGATTATCGTATGTTACCAAAATTGTACACAAGATACACTCAGCTTAGGCTGAGTCAACATTTATAAATACGAAAACAGTCCTTAGCTAGAAACTTGTCAGCCATATACAATGGCAGATTATTATATTTCGTTCGATTATCTTCGAACTTTTTAGGTTTTTATGTATTTTTAGGTTAGAAAACACCATAATTTAGAATGAGGATGACTTGAATGAAGTAATCTGTAGAGAAAAGTTTGAGATAAGTCAAAGTGCACCTTACTACTCAGCTTTAGTGTTACGGATGTGTGATATCCATGTTACGCCAATAGTGTTGCAGTTTTACCCTCGGTTGCAGTTCTAATGAGCGAGTCTTTCCTTAGGTACGGACATGATGGACCTACCGATGCAGTACGGATTGTTCGCCGAAGTGAACAAGTTTTGTTAGTATAAAACAGTTCAGTAGCATGACGGGACAACTAAAATTTATCAAAACTTATTGGGAATTTGGTCGGACAGAGTTCTTGTCGGTACTAATCGGTATTGTTCACCGGCTTTGTATGTTATGTGTTTATATGTTATTGCGTATTTACAGAAGACTATATGATGCTATATTACTATTTTAGTAGCGTATGGATGCTTAAATATCGCATTGCGAGAACGGAAGTGACGTAATTTTTTTTTTATTACATCGGTAGAATACTCTTTATAGTACACCCCCATTTCAACCCCTTACAACCCTTTAACAAATTAAAAATAGCCTATGTTCTTTCTCAGTCTCTAGACTAATAAACTATACCAAATTTCATTTAAATCGGTCCACTAGGTTCGGAGCCTATTCATACAAAGAAAGAAAGAAAGAAACACCTGCCACATATTCTAGCATTACCCAGTGTTGGCCGGTGGAGAATGACATTGGCCAATAAGCTTCCCCTTTGTTACATGTTGTATCCTGAGGTGACAATAAACATTAATCTATACTTATTATAAAACAAAGTCCCTTCATGTATGTGCCCATTTATCTCAAAATCTACTGAACGGATTTTTGTACGGTTTTTACTAAAAGATAGTGCAATACTTTTGAAAGGCAATAGTGCAGTACGATTTTATGTTAATTGACTGAAATATAACGATTAATGGTAAAAAAATCGCGTCAGCTGGGAGCATTCCACGCGGACGTAGCCTCAGGCACAGCTAGTTAATAAATAAAATAAAACAAACACAAACAGTCAAATATTTCCTATTTATAATATTAGTATAGATTTACATATTAAAAGGAAACAAAAGCACAAACAGAACATAATGGTAGCACAAAAGGCGGTGTTATCGCTAACCAGCGATCCCTTTGATTTACATCCAAATTAAAAATTATTTATACATATTATATTATTATTATATTATTTATACATATTGTATTATTATAGGTATCGCTGATACGCTTATGAACAACATTTTGTACTTCTACCTTCTACTAAAGAAATATGTATCAGCTTAATAATATCGAGGCGTTTCAAATTAATCAGCCATTTACGTGATTCTACCTTTAAAGGAATTTTAAATCTGTCACCAACGACTAAACCGTGTTAAGCAATCAATTCATTTTAAATTGAGTCACTTCTGTTCTCAAGATATATATTTGTAGGCCAATATTTTGACCCAGTTGCATGAACAGTTTGGTAGGGACTAAAATCTATACGATCGGGTCGAAATATTGGTGCATTCATATGATACTAAAATGTGTCTACCACACCATGATGAAGATTAAAAATAATCTAATTAATTAAAATTCTTCGGCCTATAATTTGGTTGGATTGTATAACTTATCTATCGCTTACTGCTTATTAACGGTTCGTTTCTATACGACTTATGACTTGGTTATCTTTGGTAAGTCACACTCGGAGAGATTAATAAATACCCTACATATTTCTAATTCATCTATCTTTATATTTTGACACGCAAAAATGTATTTGCAACGACTTGTAATCTCTTAACCAGCAGTAATGGATATGTAAGTTGTTAGTACAAGCCGTTCAAAGCAAAACAATATTATAAAACTACCCTCAAAAATTAAATAATTTTATAACCGCATGCTATGTAATAACTGTCTAATAAATCGTTTACATTTGGTTATGTGTTCATTTGAATGGTATGTATGTATAATACTAAAATAAGTAAATCTACAATACTAACCGCCTGTGTGCTATCCGTTATTTATAAAAAAACTTTATATATAAATAGCTTCTAATAATGGTTACGGGTTAATAACGGTTACGTTAAGCTAGTATGCTTTATCACCCCAGATTATATCTCCACTTACCATCAGGTGAAATTAATGGATTTCGCAAGGGTAGATTCAGCTTTGGTTCCATGGGGGGTCATATAGTCTGTGATAAGGGTGATGCCACAAATAGTAATTCAATTTTGATAATAATAGATGCAAGTAAAATTAGCGGTTTTATCTAAGTCCTGGACTTAGCCCAGAAGGGTAATGACCTACTTGGGATCCTTGGGATCTCTTCACTGAGCTTAGCATGTATTCTGATTGATGTAAGACGTTAGGGCGAATCGTTTTTTTTTTGAAGTATTATTATTATTTTAACCCGGATAATTGTAATCAGGTTATTGAAAAGTATCGCAATAATTGCAGCTCTCAATTTTGTTCAAAAAGCTCAGTTGATAGTTTGTTGACGAATTGTGTTAGTGAGTGAAACATATACTATAATAGTATATTAAAATAAAGTATGTAGAGAAAGGTGCATAGAAATGGCAAGTGTTATAAGTACCTGTACTTTACCAAATATTAAGCGTGAAATCTGTAAACCGCTTAGACTCTTTGGTTTGCAGCGTGGACAATTTTTGTGTGGTTATTGGCGTGAGATTTTCGTGAGTCACTCCGTTCGTGTGCACTTAAGATACATTCAGTTTAAGCTTAGACTTAGTCTTAGTAATGTTTATAAGTGCGAAAACTGAATTAAGTTGAAGCTTTAGTTTGAGATAACTCGAAGCTCGTTTTATAGATCTGTGCCTACTTGTTTAAGTGAGTTAATAATCATGATGTAATCTTTGTAGGCATCACCTCCATAACTTCGCGTTTATCTGTTTTGCCCGATGGTAAGCTGGTAGAGAATGCTTATAGCTTTAAGCTCGCCATTTGTACCGTAATATTTTATTGTGATCAATAAAGTTAAAATAAAGAAACAATATATTTAAAGCGTAATTATTAGCAAGACAGTCGCACTGAGTACATTGTGCTGTAATATAATCTCGATCGATTTTATATACCAAATTAATGTGTATTTAAAATATACGCATACAGTCCGATGACGACATTCTTTCTTCTTACCCGCCATCAAAGATCTAGGCACCCCAGCTACAGATCTAAATATTTTGTCTTTTACACATAACATCAAATACAGTGTCCGGTGGTGAAGTGTTCAAAATTGAAGGACGAGTTTTACTCATAAAATTCAACAACTTTTCCCAAATAATGTATGTCAGGAAATAGATAGCTGACTCACCCATAAGTATAAAAAAGTAGCCTATGTTCATCGCGAATAATGTCGGCTTGTAAAGGTAATTTTTTTTTTCAAATCTCTCCAATAGCTTCGGAGCCTATTCAATACAAATAAACAAACAATCAAATGTTACCCGTTTATAATATAAGTATATAATAGTAAGTGATGTGTACAGACCGACGCCCCAACGAGAACTACAACGCGACCAACCTGCCGTTCGGCGACTTCTCGTACCTGACGGAGATGATGTACAACCCGATGGCGTACTCGTACGGGGTGGCCAGCGTCGACCCCGACCGGAGTCTCGACCCCGACCACAGCGCCGCCACCGAGACCTCGCACGACCGGACCATCGACCTCTCTGACTCCTCGTCTGATGAGGACGAAGGTATGTATGGTATGTCCGCTCTGAATCTCCTCGTCAACTTGTAAACTAAAATATCCAATAGAAACAAACGACTCAGATATCCCTCTCTTTGTTTGATTGCCTTATAATAATTTATAATATGTGATGAGGAGATTACTTCATCTCCTTAGGTTAGACCCTCTCTTTGTTTAATTGCCTTATATTGATTTATAATATGTGCTGAGGAGTTTCTTTCGTTCGCTCAGGTTAGACCCTCTGTTTTTTTGCCTTATATTAATTTAAAAGACATGCTGAGGTTTTCTTTAGTAGTAGAAGCAAGTAGGACGTGTATAAGTGTATTGGAATAATACTCAAATGATTATTATTGTTGGTGGTAGACGAATAATAGAAAGTACTTCGCTTTTGATTCTGGAAGGAGGGTGGTAGCCTTAAGTAATATGGATATGATAAGTTTTTGTTTGTTTCTGATGGTCATTTTTTGCTGTTGACCTTAGAATGCTCAGCTAAACCGGCAAAAATAGGGATTGCGAACATCCTAAGAGCACCTCCTACGGGCTTTTTGATGAGTTACCATCAGATGGTAACTCATCAGATCAAATCATGGTGGTTTATCGGCTATTTTCATATAAATAATTCAATTTAATTTCTAGGACAACGGGTCGAACCGGAAGAAAACGTCCCACCCGTCGCAATGGAAACGCAGATCATGACCGTCGGAGACTGCCAGATCGTGAAGCTCCCCCCCAACAACGAGGACAAGGGGGAGGAGAAGGTGGAGCCCCCGCCGCAGGAGATCACCATCGTGCCGGCCTCCACCCCCAGCTCCGTGACCATCACTCCCATCACGACGGTCGGCGACTGCACCATACGGCCGGTCGAGAACACATAATCGGAAGCTGTATTGATCTACCCCGTCGTTTTACTTCCCTGCTTCTTGTTTCGCAGACCGTAAGGCCTCGTCTGGTGATCAGGTAACTTCTGACATTAATAACTGAAGTAGAAGTACAAAAAAAATTAGAGTAAATTTCGTATGTTTAGCAATTACTAAGGAGTAATATGATCGACGAAAATCTTTCTTTAGAACTGTTATGGATTTTTTTTTGAAGTAACACAAAATTTATGTTACTACAATGTCTTTCGTTGTCTTTGTATTGTATTGAGAATGAAAGTAACAGCGCATAATTTGTATTGGTAATAGAATTCGCGTGCGCATTTTAGCGTTATCTTATATATTAACAATAAGAAAGCGTTATTAAAATTATAATTTTGAAATTGTTCTAACGATTTCAACAGCTGATATAAACAGTTTTTTTTTATTGATTTACTTTCGTTTTGCAGTTCGATTAATCTTTTATTTTAATTCTAACTGCCATATGTCACGTAACAATAGACTTTGAATGTATATGTTATTTTACTTAATATTTAATAGTAATGTTAGAAGTTACCCAAACACCGAGCGAAGTCATATTTATCGTATTGTTACAAGTTATTCCATCAGTTCACATTGTATTTGGATTTCTATTTTACACTCGACTCGTCTACATCGGACCAACGACAGGAAGCCGCTCCTCGGTCCAATGGACGAATAAATCCAATGTCTTCCCATCAGACGGCACACTCTCGACTATATCTTTTGGGGTAGACTCAATAAACGATATTATTGTGGTAGCATTCAGGACCGCTCTGTCACAATATAACTACTTAACGTAGACTCTATAGTGTTTAAAATAAGGTTAAGTATTCCTCGTTCTCGATTGATTTGTAGTAGTTGCGTAGCGTCTTCCTGTTTTGCATACTCCGTGTGCGCAATAGTGGCCTTCGAGGCGCCGACGCAATATATTTTGCAAGGTCGTGTCTTTAATTAAGTCGCTCCGTCTACGGCGATCGTAGGACGACTGTCGTTTAATATCCAATGACATATTTTGTGTAACGTATGTCTGTTGTTCGATTTTGAACTTTATCGCGTTTGCAATATATATGCCGAGTGCTGCTCCCAGTTGTATCGCATCGGTCAGAGAAATGCTACTACAATGAACCTCCTAAACTAAATGTTTCAAGTGACTGTCGACATGCATTTAATTGGTGTTTACAAAGTTATTTATTGTAATGGAGATTTACTTGTACCGTTATGCCGTAAGCTTTACGAATAAACAAGAACATCGGAAAAAATATGGCATCAATGTACCCGGGACCCGATCCGGTATTGTACATGTGTATGGGGAGATGCTGTGTCGGTGACGAAACGATCGAGGGACTGATGGCAGATGACGAATACGTTATAAGGATTTGTCATCGAAGGAACCGTTACGATTCAAGTGTGATGACAAACGTGACGAGGTCAATATATCTGAACGTCATTATAACCGATTCGTCATTCGCAAACTTGCAAATTGCACTCAACAATTGCATTTTGTTACTGCCTTCATTAAAATGGCACTCGAAACTAGCTTTCAGCCATACTAACAATATTATTAAAGAATAATCATAGCTTTAGGACGTTTATATATATATTTAGACTAGGAACTTCATAAGAACTGATGCCATATTTTTTTAATGTTGTAGACTTAACCGTGATACTCATTAATTAGATGAACGTAAAACAGAACAAAAATGTCACAAGTGGAACAATGTTCTATATGAAAATGGTGCGTTCCTCACTGCCTCCGGTCGGAGACCGCCAACGTGTACGGACCCGCGCGTCCGCCCGTCCGCGCGCACGCTCGTGACGCACCGGTCGGTACACGTCAGTGTTAAAATCACTTTCCACATTCTTCCACCGCTAAGCAATAGTACAAAAACTTGCTTAAATTTATACTGAATAGTGATAGTATTGAAACTTATGACGAGAGACAGATATTTTTATACAAACACATAATGATGATATAACAGTACTGAACAGAGCATTTTTTTATTACGGCGCATAGTGTAGTTTTCATATAGAACATTGAGATTTATAGCGTATTCAAGTATAGAATTGTAATATTTTGCGAAATTCTACATAGAGACCGTATGAATACTGTATCATTGTCGTACTGTAGCACGCGCCTGTGCACTCTGTTGCCTTTGGTGTTTCTAATTTTATATCCTTATATAATATTATATATTAATCTTGTATGTGTAATAATGTATCTCGATCTGATTATCATTTTAAGCGGCTACCCCGCTCTACACAGACTATTAATATCAGTAGGAGATTAAAACGTTTTGGCGTAGTGGTATAAGATGGCCAGTTTGTCTCGAAACGTGCAGGAGTAATTTTTATTGATTTTGTAATGGATATTTATGAAGTGAACAATTATTATGAATGGAAATAGTAACTTAACGAGTGTTCTAATCCGCCTTTAAATATTTTCGAACGTCTCGTAGTGCAAGTTGTCGCAATTGGCTCGCATCGAAGGCATTCGGCACGTTTCGAGGCAAAGATTCGTTTTAGGTTCAGGAGTAAGGTATCATAGTTATATTGGATATTATTATTGATAAAATTTTTAACATTATTATGTAGTTGAGCACACGCTATTTTGCCTTTCCCGTGTCCTGCGCTTCGGAACGTACGCGTGCTGAAACGACTGGTACGCATCAGACCGCGTGAACATTCTGTTGTCGACCTACTCTATGTCGTTGATATCGAAATTGTGGCGACTAGGATTTTTAGGCATTTTAATTGAGTGTAGTAACGTGTCAAACGTTGCCAGAAGTTACAAACCCGGTAGCAAGTCGTTGAGTTCGCGTGCGTCCGAGCGCCGCTCCCATCTCAATCTCTGTGAATAGTAGGTAGCAGCGCGTAGTGTCTTAGGTAAACGTTAATATTCTAAATATTATAACTCGGCAACACCATACGATTTAGTGATACGACTTAAGGCTACTTATTTTTAGCGGAACATATTATATCGACATAATATAATGACATATATTTCTTTAATCGTTTTGCCTGTAAACGTAACGTTAATGTATGTTAGTGTTATATGATAATGTTTAATGGATATGGATATGCAATATGATAACCCCACGTGGTCTGACAGCTATATATTTATACCCAATCGATGTGGCTGTGAGACAGTCGTGATTGGAATTTAATCGTTTAGATTCCGTAGGTCGAACGTTTAGTTCCTTTAAGTTTCCCTTTAAGCTTCGTTCGGAAAGTAATCGTCGATGTTTTAAAAGTATTAACTCTACTATTAAAGTAACTGAATATTTTTAAAAATTATTTTCTTCATTTACATGTACAGTAGAATAGTTCCTAACGTGTAATCGATACAAAATTGTAACCCTGATGTACTAATGTAGCGAAACTTAATTTTAATTTTTGTTTAATAGTTTAGCGTTAAGTTTTATATTTCATGATCAAATTATCATAATCGTAGTTCACTACTAGTGATGTAATGTGTCGCGTCGAATCGTTCATGCTTGTTTATCGCCGATGGGTGTATTTACGTATTTAACGGAAGACTGCTCGGTACCGTTGTCTATTTAATTATTATCGGTTCGGTATTCGACTCGTTCGAAGTCAACTCGTAATAGGAGCCCCGAAGAGGCATTTAATCGTGATGAGTCTCAGACGGCAAGCTAAGTTGAATCGAGAGTTAATTTAATTTAACAAAGGAATCTGTATTTTTGTAACTAAGCTAAGTTCGTCAGAATGTTTCACTCCCTGCGTCGTGTCGTGTCGTGTCGTGTCCCGTGTAGTGTAAGGTGTCGGCCCTATTGGCCGCGTGTTGTGTTGTCGTTGTTAACTTGTGTCCTTGTAACGTCTGCTCGCCACTTAACATACATTCCTTTTAACGATCGAATAATTATAACTACTGCCAACAAATTGCTCTTGCATTTACAATATATAGATTATGATTAGTTTCTTTTCTGACTTCCATACTTTGTACAGTGATAAAATGAACTATATGTTTTTTATATCTCGGTTGCAAAGTAACACCAACAACGAGCGGTTCTTTCAGTTGTTGACACAACGCATTGGTGATTATATTTATAGGTAATCTACGAAGGTAGCCCATTTGTAAAGGAAGGCATGTGAAGGTAGCTGGTTTGTCGGCTATTTTGGTGGAAGAAGTACAATTCGAAAATATTTGTGTGAATTTTTCGCATTTTTTTATTTCAATAATCAATTTCAATTTATTAGCATAATAAGGCAATGTTTACTTCGTGTTAAGTTGACGTTGCCGTTTTCAAACTAATAATCGGTATTTGTGATACGACGATAAATCAAAAAGTCGTTAAATATGATGCTTTATATTAATTTAATGTTACTCATTATTAACGCATTAAACTGACAGACGTGCACGCCACTTGATGATAAGTGACCACGGTATTCGAAATACTAGCGGGGTCACCAACTTGTTGAAAGAAGGAAGTGATAGACCTGCTTTGAAAGGATCCCAATGTTTGAATTTAAATATCTGTGTACCTTAGCTACAAATGACAGATTACGAACATTATGTAACGAACTTAAGTAATAGTCTTTAAAAAAAATTATAAGCATTTACAAACAGAAAAACATTATAGCAACAACATAACGTAACATAACACTCTATTAACTAAAAATTAATTAATTAAAAAATAATAATAAAAGAATAATAACTTAAATCATAATAAGTAGATAATAGTCGCGAGTTTACATTTGGTTTATTGCCGCCTGTATGTGATGTGTGTGATGTGAAGTGGCGAGCGGTTGTGATGGAATGTTAGTCGAGTGATCGCCCGTTTGATTGCATTTATATTAAGTTTATTTTGTGTTTAATTTTACAAAGGTCGCAAGTGGTCATGTGTCTGTTGTCGTCACCGGATACATACAATATACATTATAAAAAAATTAAAACAGTTTTATTGATGATAATCCACTATGATATGAAGTTTACGTAACTTCAATAATTAAAAGAAATCATGCTTTTATATGTATGATATGAAGTTTACAAAATGAAGTGGACGTAACTTCAATAATTCAGTTCAGAAATAGTGACCTAATAATGTGTACATTATAAAGTTTACACAATTAATACGTAACTTCAAGAATTAAAATCAGAAATCATGGATTAATTTTATGATAAATCGATTTTATATGATGAAGTTGATATAATTTCAGATATTAGGTTTTTTTAATAGTTAGCGCGTTAGTCGCTAAAACGTAATCCACGATTGCGGCCTTTATTTTATATTGTCTATGAAATCAAATGTAGAATTACGTACGTATACTTAGTTTTTATTATTTTCAATGAAGTGTTTAATCAACTGTTTTATATCTTTTAGAGAATGTTTTAATGAACTTGAGATTTATTGAGATTTTAATTTAAATAGTGTTTTCATCGTTTTGTCGCTCGTATTTAATTTCATTATGAACCATACGTAATTGATGTTGGACGAACCAGTGGCCCAGTCGGTAGTGACATGGGTGTCTCGGGTTCTATTCCACAGGAAACACATTGCTTTCGGGTTATGGGTGTATGTTATGCCATGCCAGCCTCGTGCAGGGTGTGCCTGTGAACGTTTTACTGAATGAAGTAATTGATCGGTCACATTACGCATTTCCATAGCTACATAAAGACATGGTCTGTTAAGTCATTCTCTAAGGGATCGGCTCAGCGCAGCGTTTAATGTTAAATTATTTAACCGATATGATAAGTTAAATAAGTATTCTCGCGGCCTGTCTGGACTTGCGGCAGCGATCTATGTTTAGTCGTATGAACGATTTTTATATTCCTGTATTGTGAAATGTGTATCATTTTACGTTGTGATCATTTGAGTGCAAAATTTTTATTATTTAACCAGTTTCGTTGAGGCGCCGTCGAGCGCAGGGCAGCAGACCACGAGTGTAGTTCTGCATAGTCCAAGAGCAGTATTTTTTAGATGTAATCTTTATTATCATGAACCTTTTTTTATTATCATTATGAAATTCGATCGTTAGTTAATTTCTAACAATGAAATATTTAATAAAGAAATCACAAAATTATCAGCCTTATTATTTTTTATCCTTCCTTTTTACTAAAAATTACGGATTTATCAAGAACATAGGAGAAGCTATTCTGATGTATTTGCGGAGGTTAAAACTATCCAAATGAAATTATAATCTGCAGTTGGTTTTTATAAACACTTCGGAAGTCAAACTACGTCATCGCTTCAGCTAATACCTAACTTAAGTACCTAGAAAAAGATACTACTAATGAGAATATTTTCCTACAGAAAGTTATGTTGAATATCACAATCATAATTAGTCTTGTGCAATATATGTAATCATAGTTTTAGCACTAGCGTAGCGTTCACGCTATGTCATCTTAAAAATGTATGATAGTGACAACTGCACCAAATGTCAATTCCATACATTTTTAAGTAAAGGGTGAACGCTAAACGCTAATAAAATTGTCTAGAAGCTCTGGCTAATATACTCGTTTGTCGCCTATTATAAAGATATTCAAATATCAACGATCAACTCGACAATCCAAGATGGCAAATTAAGAAAACTCCATAATAGCACAATAATTACAATTTATTACATAATATATAAATATACATTTATTTGGATAACAACACTAGTATTGTTAGACTCAACTAACTGGCTGCACGGACTTAATAACAGAAGTAACTTGCGTGGACTGATTAGATTCCTGGCGGAGGCGGCGGGGGAGCGCCCGCGAGCCACTGGGGCTGGGGGATGTTGCAGTAGGGGGGCCCGAACGGCGGCGGAACGTTCATGGGGGGGATCGGCATCGGCGGCGGCATCCTCGGGTTGAGTCCGAACTGGAATTGGTTACCGATAAACGGCGGAGGGGCGGAACAAAAGTTCGGTTGTAACATCGACGGATTGAACGGTGCACCGTACACGTAGCTGACTACTTCGGGCCGCGGCGGCGGGTTCCTCAGGTCGGGCTGGTTGATCCACGGCCTCACGAACCTCGGCAGGACGTGAGGGTTCCTTCTTATCCCGGCCGAGAACGGATTCCGTCCTCTACTGGGTCCGCTGCCGAATCTGCTACTGGATTCCGAAGGTCTCTGGTTTCTTTTCGCTTCCAATGTTTTCCTGGCCGGTGGGTTCTTGGACGTTTCACCAATTTTTCCATCCTCCTGTTGTGCCTGTTTCAGTTCCTTCCTGGCTTTGGCGGCCTTCCTCTCCTCCTCGTCGTCGGAGAACTCTAGTTGGTTGGGCGGTGGCTCGACGTCGTTCAACCACGACGCATCTGATCCTTTGACTCTGTTGATGACAAATATTAAGTTATTACCTTAACATTTCTCTTTTATGGGCGGCGGTGATCGCTTACCATAAGGTGTGACATCTGGAATTGACATAAAACAAAAGAAAGCGTGGAGCTCAGTAGTTGACCCTGTGTTCCCAGTGAAAGATCCCACAATTTTCGACCGGGTTAGTTATTATAATGACAAACATTATGTTCACGGGACTTGGTTAGTGAAGCTGTAAATATTCGTCCCACCAAGGACCGCAGCGCCGCAAACGCACTGTAATCGATGAACGGTAAAAGTTGTAACATTTTTTTTTCTCGTGTAGAATTCTCATGGATCGTCGCCTGGGGGTCCGACTGAAAATTCCACGGTGTTCCTCCTCGCATTGCTTTCGCATTCATCCGAAGACCCGCCGGTGTCCCAATGCATATAATAGCTTAACACCATCAAGACCATTGGATGTTGTAGTTACAGAAGCACCAACATATCTAAAAGGGTTCACACTTAGAACATGTGAATTAGTGAGTGCCAGTGTTTCCAGTTAGTTCCTAGTATTAGCCAAGAGCTTACTTCATGAGCTGCGAGAGGAACACGTAGTTAGTGTGGTGCGAGGTGGGCGCGACGAACACGTCCGCTCCGGGCGCGACGCCGCGACTGCGCACGTGGTCCGCCGAGTTGAACCGCACGCAGTAGTGCGGCTCTGTTACCTATAACGAAATGTTAAATTTAACTACGTTGTTGTCTTGTAGAAATCGCTACCACAATGATAAGACCGGCTTGTTTTGAAGTGATAACATTTTATGGGAGGGTAAACCGATTTGTCATATAACGCTTTCTGTAATAAGATTAAGAAACATTTATTCGTTCATAGTAGCACTCCTACAAGTTGTTACAATTAATGTTATACAAATTGTTATAATTCGATGTTGCAGTTGCAGAAGTACGAGTTATGTTAAAGATAATATTGTTTTTTGGTTTCAGATTCGTCATGTTCAACCAATATCGAATACCGCGCGTGAATCTGCTCAACAGAACGGCCGATGTGACGGAGGACGGAATATACGAGAGCTCCTTCTCGGAGCCGTCCAAGATACTCGGGGCAGCGCTGGAGAACTTATCAGCAGGTATTTAACTTTGCAACCATCAGCGTTCATTCGACGTCTTTAGCCGTTCAATAGTCCCATACCGATACGGCGATATTTAGATTCCAATACACGGAACATGGACGCAGCTAAAATGAGTAGAAACTTAACAGAATGACAGTTGACATTTTACCCGACTCCACAACCCATGATAGAACGTCATGGCGCAGTAAAATTAGGAGAGCCGACCCCTCTTAAATTGAGAATGAGCTAAGAGAAAGAAGATACCTTTGTATTGTTGACCATATTGATACTGTTGTCAGGTCGCATCGGCATCATGCAGGAGAGTTGTCACTCGATAGCCAGCGTGGTGGCCATCGCGGTGCGGTACGCGGCCACACGCAGGCAGTTCGGCGAGCGGGATAACGAGATACCGTTGATAGAATACGAATTGCACGTATGTTATTTTTTATTCTCTATTAGTTAGTGTGTGCGTATGTGGAACTAAATTGCACGACGCACTACAAGCTGCTAAAGAAGAAAACAAGTGGCCGTCAGGAGGATATCCACGACAGGGAATCATGACCCTCAGTAATGAGGAGAACGACGCAAGGAGGAGGAGTAATAAAAAAAATTGACAAATTTACTATATAATATAATATGTCTTTTAACATAAATATGTTTGGTAGAACGCGCTAATCTCAGGAAGTACTGGATCAAATTGTTCGATTTTTTTGTGTTCAATAGTTAATGTATTAAGGAAGGCTACAAGTTATATAATATCACGATATGACTAATAGGAGTGGAGCAGAAATGAGAAATATTACAAAAACGGGAAAATAGTTTATATGGTATGTAAGACGATATGTCAGCGACAAAAAGGTTAATTTACAGTTCATGTCACGAGAATACTGCCCATGAATACTGGAACTATGTGAGAAAGAGGTCTACATGTTATTCCGAAAGGACCTTTTTCTCACGTAGTTCGAACAGAAGCTGTATTCTGAGATATTACCAGAGCGTTGTGACATGGGGCTCTTGAAAAAGGTGTTAAAGTTGTGAGACGCCGGCGATGCATTGGTGATTCCCTGGTGTTTACCACGTCCAAAGGCGACGATGACCACTTACCATCAAACGGCTCGTCAGTTTCACCAGATCTTCTGGCTACAAGAACGGTACAAAGGCATTTAACACTAAGTGCAAATGTAGCCTGTGGTAATATAGCAGAAATGTTGAGTGAATGTAAGAATGTGAACTTATTTATTGCCATTATAACTGAATATGAATTAAATTTCACTGAAGAAGCACGACTTCAAATATTATAAGCTGCTATTCCCGACCTGTTTACATTCCCAATTTGTTTTGCTGGACGTCTGTTTCAAACTTTTTACTTTTTAATTTATCAGAGCACAATGTAACAGTATTGACGGCTTGACGTACCTATACATAAAACAAAAAATAGTTTATATCGTTTTTAAATATTTCCTGTCGCACACTGCAAGTGCTTGTTTGTGTTCTTATATCTCAACAATAAGATACATTTATAATCATGTAGCTCACAAATATGATCGTTAATTTTATTCTATTTCAGCAATGGCGACTGTTCGGCTATGTATCTGCGGCGGTGGTGTTCCGATTGTATATAGAGAACTTAAGTCACACCTACTTGGGAATTGTAGAGAAATCACACGCTGGACTCAGGGTGGACAATTTGGTGAGTTAACATCGCTTATATCCATATTACATGCTTTAGGATTCGATTCAAAGACATGGTCTGTTACACTGCCCAATTTTAACTTGAAAATGCAGACAGGAGAACTTTATTACTTATTGTTATAAAGGAGAGGTGTATTGACCTTGTGTAGCGAATGCGGGCTCACGGGCAGACATGTATGTGAAAGAGACAAATATATTTTGGGGATTATGTGATTTAATGTCATGTCCGTGCCACCAACCATTTTAAGAACTGGGATGTGTGCTGTTATTAAAACTGTTATCATACGATAAGCATTTTAGATAGAAAGAAGATATAAAGATATCTTTCGTATATATTACTTAACGAGGCCTATTGAGTGTGAGTAATAAATGACACACCTATAAATATAAATATGTGTGATATGATCAACAGTTTGCACAAATGTTAATATTATCGCGTATTTGATGACGTAAATGTAGGGAGTTCCTTCATCCTTGAATCCATTAAAAAGAATTGAATAGTTTTTGTTTGTCATAAATAAATAATATAGAAAATGTCGTGTGACGGTCCTGTAGTCATCAGGCAGTGACTCTGCCCGTCGAGAGAGAGGTCTCGGGTTCAAGTCCCGTAAATGCTCCGGTAGACATATTGTTCTTACGCGGTTGCTTGTGATGTGCTATCTGCATATGTTGCTACTACTCGCTTCATTAGTCATATAGAACGAAGATAACAGAAATGACTCAATGAAATAATTGATTTATATCAGTTTTTGAAAGCCTTGTAACTTTTACAAAAATGATAAATTTATAATACCTTTATTATTGAAGGGTTTGTGAGAGATTGTATTCATTATGATCAGAACAATGACTATAAACTCACTATAAATGTTGTCGTTTCTGATCATTATTTATAAATAGCTTCTTATATCGAAAAGTCACCTAATGAAAAGTTAACTGAGGTTAAACTAAAGGACTCGCGAGAACACAATTCTTTAATTTTCCAATATCATTTTGTATTCGGTCAGTTTTGTTCTACCAATGCGTTACCATCAATAATACCCCTATATCATCTTCTATCAAT
>DWPQ01000138.1:0-21469 GCA_018251795.1 Perichares adela
GACCGTAATCACTTCACAGACAGAGTTACTTTCACATTTATATTATTAGTATGGATCCGAGGTAAAGGTCACCGATGCCATTACCTACTAGTGAAAATTATCAATTAATATTTACATTTAGAGGATACATCAATGAGACAAAGTCCATTACTGAGGCAGACTCCGTCTGAAACGGACACAAAGTAACCACGCCCGAAGGCACGTGACTTAATGTACTACTTAAAAAGAAATTTAAATAAAATTATGCCTGATTAGTCTGTACGTCTTCCTGTGTCCATACTCTATCTGTCTCAAGGATATCAGCTATTTAGTTGATATTGAACACGAGCGATTACACGTGACTGTCCATGGCGAGTCCACAAAAACATTACTGCGGTATTGTACGAGAATAGGAAATTATATTTAACGTTGTTTTTCTGTCGTCAAAAGATTATAGACAGGTAATGTCCCAAAACCAAACTTAAATTATCATCATGATTATACCCATGGAGAAAAAGTATGAACAAATAAAGTATTATTTCAGACGTCAATGTTGTTTTTCATTTTTTATTTCAATGAAACAGACCTGTCATAAAAAAATAAAAAAATCAAGATTCAAGTCCAAATACCAATGCTATTAAATCAAGTTTGCACCCGGCGTAACAGGTAAGATAACTGTACCCAATAGAATATTTTGGTAATTAAATGTAACTTAGAAAGTACCGTGTAGATTAATTTACAAAAACAATGTCTGAATTAACAATATTTGTGTTCATTCACAAACATTAACGACCAAGAGATTTTAAATAACTCTACTGATATTTTTATCTAATTTCCATTATTATAACCGACTGTTTCGCTTGGCGCAAGCCCGAGAGAAGTTCTCAGAGCTAACAGCCAACCTCCAGTAGTGGAGAGGCACGAAAAGAAGAAGAATAACCGACTGCGCGATGAATTAGTTGTATGTATCAGATGAGAGAGACGGACTACCATAACACCGAGGGCATTAACGCGCTGCCGATCAAGAAGAATGATAACTCTCTGATCCTGCAAACGCAACTGGTATAATTATACTGTTGATCACATTGTTTGCGTGGTGGTTTGGTGAGGGTGAACACCTTACTCAAGGGGACGCCCTCTTGCTAGGTGGCGCGACGATCTGCGCAAGACGGCGGGAAGTACCTGGATGAGGAGAGCCGAAGATCGGGCTCAGTGGCGCGCCTTGGGTGAGGCCTATGGCCAGCAGTAGACTAACGTTGACTGATGATGTTGTTTACTCCTCAAGTGTGAGGGTAAATTCTTGCCAGTCCAAGGCACTACAGCCCGCCCACAGAACGGTCTGCCCGGCACACAGACTTCCCTAGAGCCAGCAATCAGCCGGGTGTGGATGTCCGTCATTAGGGCGGCGATAAATTATCGATTTACTGCTCGTTACGCGCACATTAGTCGCAGATAACAGCTGACTATTAAATGTTATCGTACAGAATAATAAAATTCCCTATATTCACATATAATCTCCATCGATTCTGAGACTACAAGTATAATATTTCAAAACATATTTTCAGTTTTCCTAAACGATAAGTATTTGTCGGAACATCCTATATATTTTAACAATGACGACAGCAAGACTCACAGTACAATGTGATATTACGAGTACAATGAGCAAGTAAATCAGTCATCAAACCAACATCAACCTACGAGCCATGGAACGGTAACGAATACCGAATACCAATGGCTTATTCAGAAGCTTATACAGATCATATAGCCTTTAGGCTCGATACAGATGTGCGTATAGCTAATTGCTTTGTATTGGTTGCGTTATAAGATGACATAATGTAAAACATTGGGACGTAAATATAAAAACTTGGAAGTTTTGCTGAAAATATACTATCATACTATGTGGACACGTTGCTGTCACAACGAGACCTTAGGTGTGCGTTTTATGTATTTAACGGACAATAAAAACGAGCCATAGGATTGCTAAACGATCATTCTGCGTCCATGGATGCATTACAAAAAGGAAGCTCAAGAACTGCTTATTACTGGCTCAAAATAATGGCATTAAGATAAACGGAAGAGAAAATAAACACAAAGTTAAGTACTCCAAGTCCCACACTGGATCACTACAAGGTATGATTGAAAAAATCAATAAACTCAACACTAAATTTAAACTTAGGCCTCGTCAAACATGCGATTTAACTTCCGATCGTTCATCCGCGATAGACCTTAGGCAATCCGACTCCGCAATAAAATTGCTATAAAACAGTCGTTTACTGTCTCGTTAGCATTGTTATGTGACGTGCGCCGCGCTGTTTTACTGTTCAGTTTAATTTATCATGCTTAACATAAATTGTCACATCACGACCCTTGACGAAACGTACACTATTCGAAAACGTTGCTGGAATATCGGTAACTATTGATATAATTTGCGTGCTGAATTTGTAGCCAAAGACATAAGTAGCCACCCTAACAACTGATGTGACACTACCGTGAAAGGGCTACTGTGTTATAGGTACCTAAAGTTGTTGATAAATCATCACTATAATGAAAAGTATTTATTATATAAGTACTAAAATACCACCAAGTAGTAAATAAAAACGTATTCAACACCCCACCCGACAATATTTGGATATTATCGACGAGTGAAATATATCTATATAGATAAAATTCTCGTGTCACAGTGTTAGTTGCCATACTCCTCCGAAGAGACATGACCGATATTCATGAAATATTGTACGTACATTCGGTAGGTCTGAGAAAAGGTTGTAAACTATTTTTTATACCCCTAAGTTGTAAGGGAACTCACGCGCAACACTTTTTATTTTATGGATTACATTTTTTAATATTTTTTGTATGATATGGCACCAAAAAATACATACAACCCCCAATTTTAACCTTTCTATCACCAACCCCTATTTTTTTACACTAACTTTATATGGCGAAACAACGTTGGCGGGTTCATGTAGTCAATCAATAAAATTAAGATATTGACCAACATGCGACACTACAAACATCAAAATTTGAGCCTCCTCACTGATCTACTAATGAACATCGCCACACAGTCCTCAAAAGTAAACAAATGTTCGAAGCGCTCACAAGTAACCTTACCACTGTAAGTCGATAACGAAATTAATTTAGTTTTTTGTTTCACGCGTAACACGAGTTACAACACGGCTGTCGGTGCTACTGGGACATGAATGCGCGATAAGCTACCTTGTTTGAACAGCTGATTGTCAGGGCAAACAAAACACGTCGCGCCGAGATGTAGCGACCGAGCGGTACGAGCACAACCGAATTACCTAATGTCTATCTTCCTCGGCACACCGCGGCACCGCTCTCAAATAGGTACGGGTCAAGGATGCGAGTATTACTTGACTCGCCTCACTTGTGTTATCTAAGGTAACTTCTGTTTAATTGTAGCGCCATCACTTTTTTAATGGCCGTCACCAACAAACGGTCATTGACCACTGTTTCTTCAGTATGATGTTCTTAATAATATGTAATGAAATCCCTGTACATGAAACTTGGTTACTTCCTCCAACACAAACGCGCATCAAATCCAAACACAGATATGCCTGGTTATATGGACATATGGAGTTAAAGGAGAGTTAATGGATATATGGGTTTAATGAGGTCTATCATAATAGTAACTACCTAATAGTACTAAAGGTCTACATCTACATTAATTCTTCATATAAGACACCGCTAAAAGCTTTATATAATGGAAAACAACAGTAAAGTGTTAAATAACAAATTATAACACAAATGATAGTTTACCTGTCAGCGGATTTCATGTCGGTGTTAAGTAACGATTTAGTAATCAGAGGTTAGCAGGCCGCTGGGTATCGCAACACATACGAACTCTACCGATTATCCTATAAAGCGAGCAAACGATGGTATACCATTAGGGTTGTCAGAGCTGTCACACGTAAAATATTGAACGAACATTGACTAGACTTAAAAAGTAAATTAATATTTCAGCATTGTTATGACTGAAATGCTAGGTAATAAAAATTACGTTAACAATAATATATACAACTATTAAAGAGTTAAAATCATTGTTATTACTATGATATTTATTACCTTATGCCAACCTCCAAAACGCTTAAAAGTGCAAATATCATATGTTTTATTTGAAAAATGGGAAATTGATCAACTATTGATTAATTAAATATCCTAACGAAATTAAGCAAAAAAGATAGCCATAAAGTTTTAGCTTATATAGTTAACGAAACTTAATCATAACAGTATGAATTCATTAAATATTCATGACTTTACGAACAATTCGTCTAACGGCTTGCCGTTTCTAGCAATAATCCATCGGTCTTTGTTATTCTTAGTTATGTTGACGACATTACAAACATACAAACATAGCAAAAAATATGACACACGCATCACTTGAAATTTTCCTCGATTTTGTCCTGCGATCAATCGGATTGACGTACAAAAGAGATTATTTTTATCAACAAAAAACCTAACTTGCTAATTACATTTCGCAGGTAGCATGTACTCGTACATTAAAATATCTATCACAATTTTTTTGTCTCGGCCGGAAACCAAAACATTCATTCAATAGCTACTACAAACTGGGCTTTAATTTTTTTTTTCTTTTTAATCTTAGTTAAGTTAGTGCTTGACTACGATCCCACCCGATAATAGGCGGTGATGAAACCATAGATGGTGAAGCGCACTACCGTATTAAAAGCCTATTCACTCTCTTCTTGAAGACACTCACATTATAATCATACGGGAACACCGAGGTCGTCAACTTATTTCATTGCAATTAAAAACAAATTTTGATTTGTATATTAGATATGAAGTAACTTTTTTCCCAACCTTATAGAATAATTACTAAAAAATATATTAAATTATATTGAATGTTGCAGTACCAATTAAACACAATTTATTTATTGATTTTAATTATTAAAACCTGTAGCTGCCGCATTCTTCATTACTACGATCTTAATCTCCACGGCCGTTTACATCACAACACTATCCAATATTTTGTCAGGTCCTTGCATTTTGTTATATTCAAATTCAAAAGCATTTATTTTTGTAGGTATCACTGATACACTTATGCACGTCAACTTTTTGCTTCTACCACCGTTTCGGAAAGGTGCTTTATCATGGGTGAGTAGAAACGGCGAAAGAAACTCATCAGCACATGTTTTAAATAGTGCACATATGTTTTACCCTGTGCGGAATTTATCAATGAAATAATCATCAATAGTATAGTAACTTTTGCCTACAAGATGTCCTTTTACACGTTTTTTAAACATTTCATTTGTACAATGGATTAAAATTAACATTAATTATATAAATATTTTAATCAACGTACCGAACCTTGACTTTGATATCATACTTATAACGATTTTTTTGCGCCATTCGATAAATTTAAATCTTTAGAGAATATTACAGCGTAATTCGAAATTTACAAGCCTAATTTACATAAAACACCATTTCAACACAAATCTTATATCGTTGTAATTAATACTTAGTCAAAAGGTCAACATATAAAATTAATATATATTTAATTCTTATTTATATTTTTTATTCAACGGTTATACAGCTCATGATTATGTATAGCTCCTGTGGTCGGAAGCTGGAAGAGGTCTTTGTAGTAGAAGATCGGAGGTGGTAACAGGACCGGCTACAACGAGATACTATTTGTTTCTGATGTACATTTTGCTGTTGGCCCTAGTGGCCTATACAGCTTCACGCTGACAGAATTGTCTGAGACGTGAATAAAACAGAAGAGCGTATGCACTCGATCACACCTTCCAGTGGAAGACAAGCCGATAAACGATTTCAAAACTATTTTACGATACATAATCGTGCATCATATCTGAAAGTGTGGGACCTTGACCGTGATGTAGCTTTGTGTTTCTAAAAGATTATCGATGTATATAAATAGTATGGCGTTTCCATTACAGCCCATAGGTGTAATAATACTAACAATACAGGTGTAATGTCAACATAATTGAAATATTCCATCATAGCGGTTATTTTAGGTCTCACGTTCAATGGATGCAGTGGTAACTTAACATTGACTCCTTTAATCGGTAATGTATATCGGTTGACTATAAAAACATATTCAAATTAGACAATTCTACAATTACAACTCATTTTAAGACTGTGTACTTGGTAGAACACATTCGAAGTGACTAAGTCGAAGCTAATTAATAAATATTGTATGAATTAAAGAGATTGCGCAGAGAATAGAAATCTAACGAAAAAGAAAAGTGCCAACCCTAATCGTCCACCGTCATGTATCTATTGTAATCGCGTCGGATGAGTGCAATTTGCCGTTTGTCGTCTGTTGAACCCTGCACCCGTATGAGTTCGGGGCCTTCGGGGGCGAGGATTGTATTGTTATCTCCATAGTGATAGCTATTAGCAATCCATGACCCTCCCGCTGCTGGTCACGGGTCTCCTCTCACACTAAGTGTGTTTAGACATCAGTCCATCACGCATCAAGTGCGCATTAGCACATATCACACACTATTGAGAACATTATAAAGAACTTTCAGGTATAACAGTTTTCTCTGGTTTAAATTTTCCGAACTAAGTGATGATAATATTTTTTAAATTAGTGGTGCATACGAGAGATTAACGTTTAAATCACTTGGATATTATTGAGACGGTGCACTGAGGTATAGCAATGGAAAGAAAAATAAAAACGATGACGTAAAAATATCGCTACAGATCATGGACGGTGATGTTGAATTGTGAGTGCGACAATCGAACATAATCACCGAATGTGATCTGAAATGCGTAATTAGTGCGTAGAAATATGCAAAGTTGCATTTATCGGTCAACTAACATGATAGTTGTAACAGTGACTGAACTAGACCTGCAACAACATCTTAAGAGTAAAAAATAATGGTACCAAGAAAACAGTTTCTCAACAAACAAGACGAGACAAGACAACAGTACTCCAGATCAAATAAATAGGACTCATAATCGCTTAGCACCGTTTGACCGACTTACGACTGGTCGGATTGGATCAGGTGAAAGGAGATCAGTGCATGATGCCCCAACGGACTCGATCGCAATTTATTCACTATAGGACTTTTTATCAATACTTCGCGCTACCGTTAACGAAAACCAGATCATCCAAATATAGAGCCAATAAAATAATGTGCCTAATTTACAAAAATGTGTACTGCTACTGTTCGATACAATTATACCGAGCGCGTAAATCGCGGTCACAGAAAAAATGGATAAAATTCATCAGCGTTACCGTAATTTGGAGGTCGTGCTCAACATGCTATTTACGTTGAAACCCAATGACAAGTGATGTTATGCAGTGATAGTTAGTTAAACTTGTCTTACATTTGTGATGGGGGTAATGATTAACTACTTATAGCGATACTACTACCGTGAAGTCTTCCAATTCACAGTGGGTCAGCGTGAACTATGGCTTTACACTATCTCAATGTATGAAGAAACACCAGCGCAACAGTGGTACAATTATGGGATGTAATTATAAGTTAAAGTTTGAAATAATTTTAAGATGAAAATAACTACGTGCAAGCAGATCGACAATGTTAAAACGGTAGTCCTTGATACAAAATCGGAAAGTTCTTTTATTTATTCTCTTGTCTGTAAAATATGTAATTAAATTGTCAAAAAAAAATACTGAACATAAATAAAATTTTATAAACTACATAATATACTTAATGCATCTCCAGTGTGATAAGATGTTATTTAAATAAATATCTCGTTTAACAATTACTTTGTAATTACGGCAAAGAATTGAAACTTCTATAGACGTCTACAAAGGCATACACACAACGACTTTCTTTCAATTTAGGAACGGTTTAGTTGGTTCTATAAACTTGTAATGGTTATTTTGTATAGTTTATGTAGGTACAGATATTCACAATGTAGGTAAAAGGTAAAAGCTTTAAGCTATTTACCGGGCAGGTCCGTTGCGATTCGATTAGGTCCCTTAGTTTAGTTCAAGGCTGGGACGGTTGCCGCAGGACTGGGTGGGGCGGGGGGTGTTTGCTCGACACACACTCCTACCCACTTGTTGCCGAGGACGGCCCGGGGCGGCGCTACAAAAGGCTCCGATACAGACGTAAAACATGTCTATTTTGCGACGAACGAGAAAACTTAAGGCTTTTCATTGCTTCTGGCGAATACTAAGTAAAGAACACTTTTAGGCCGGGTACGATGGATTAATACTAACCGGATTAATAATAAGTCTGGCTGACTAGATACCTCACCCACACGACGCACGCAACCGGCGTTATGACAGTACCTATTAATCTACATACCTACCTTTATATAAAATTCTTGTGTCACAGTGTTACTTGCCATACTCCTCTGAATCGGCTAGACCGATTTTTATGAAAGTTTGTATATATGTTCGATAGGTTGTAAACTATTTTATATACCCCTAAGTTATAATGGGGGGCCCACGCCCAACTTTTTTCATTTTATGGACTAATTTATTTTATATATTTATTATGATATGGCACCAAAAATACATACAACCCACATTTCTATCACCAAACCCTATTTTTATACACCAACTTTTATACGGTGTAACAACGTTGGCGGGGTCAGCTAGTGTCTAACATAAAAAATGTACTTGATCTTCCAGGTTAGTTAAAATGTCATTTAAAATCAGCGATAACAGTGTGACAATTTTTAGAGTAATAATCGAGACCCTACTTTGAATACTACCGAAGCCTGGCGTATCCTGAATGTGTATCAGGCTGCAGTGATACCCGTAGCAGCAGTGATAGCCTAGAGGTTTGAACATTGCTCTTCCGAACGGGAGGCCGTGCGATCAAATCCGACGTGCACCAATATTTTACTAAATTATGTACGTATTTGGAAATTAATAACCACTTGTTTCGGTGAAGAAAACATTGTGAGGAAACATGCAAAGTTAAGAGTTCATAATATTCTCGTAGGTACTTAACTTAGCCAGCGTGGTGGACTACGGCCTTAAACACTCCCAGTATGAGAGGAGACCCGAACCCAGAAGTGGAACAATATGGGTTGTTATGTATGTATGTATCAGTCTATAAACAGTTTTTCATCTAATTAGAAAGTAGTCTGTTCAACCCTCGATAGTAAGCCGGTTCGTACCGCACTAATGCAGCTATTACTGGATTCCAGTTCCTTGCACATCGAGCTCGACGTATCGTGTTATCTCTGATATGTTCGCCATATATTTATCTACTGGTAATATGCTTTCAATAGTTTTATTGCCTATATCGCAACTAGCTTAATAAGTTAATCCTGCCATTGTCGGTGAATACCTGAATAGCCGACAAACGATCAGACGGACCATCAGATAGTAAGTGGTCAAGCACGTGGACGTCCAACACCAAAGCTCCGATGCATTTCCAGCCAAAAAGGATACGGAGAATTCTGATATTAATGGCATTTTAACACTGCAACCGACACTCGTAAAAAAAAATATTATTGCTTCGGGAAGGTGGTAAGGCAAGCGAGGTAGTCTGGCAGGAAAAAATTCTACCACAATGAAGGAGTACCATGAGGATAAAATTGGGTTATAGAATGTAAAGTAAACGGATAAGCGGCCATCAACAGGAGAGATCTTACGCCGTACAGCCTCCTCCACTATTCAGCGAGTGCACATGGTCAGGAGAGGTTCGCTGGACTCTAGCATCGATTGAGCCATTCCATCCGATCAAGCAATAGTTACCCAGATTAAGATTGCCACAACAGATACAAAATGTTGGAAACCGTAAATGTAAGTTCTTTGTTGTTAATTGTAGCAACAACATTATTCAACATACAGTAATAGAACTGTAACTCGATGTTTATAAATACCTGTGGGCAGCAGTGGCCACTGAGCACTGTGTAAACAGTCTCGTTTCCTACATTCATATCGTTGTATAAAACAACATATCATTATAATATTGCGCCAGTATTACCTTAGTACATTCTTTTTCCAAATAAAGAACTCGAATGAGCTTGCGCGTTCCATTTTACGATAAATGTCCACGTTTACGATATACGTTTACATTTACGATTAAGCATGTACGTTTAATAAAAAATATCATTCCCCGAGCGCCTCCGCTTTAATGGCGGTCGCAAACCCAAATATCTTTACGCCGTATCAGTCACTGAATCTTCTTAGGGATTTTTAGCGATTTGAATATCAAATTTGTATAGTCTACGCGGCACATAGTGTCAATCCATTCTACAATCCTTCCGTTTTTATTTAACGAACTAGGCGTTTTGCCATATAAATTACTTGTAGTGATTATTTTGGTATAAAAAAAATAAGTGTTGGTAATAGAAGGGTGAAAATTTAGACCAAATTACCGAAAATTAAATGCATGTGTTTTTTAATACCACATCCTAAAAAAAAGTTGTCCAAAACATGGACAAGGTGGACAACCCTTATCACTTAAGGCTATGAAAAATAGTTTACAACCTAATCTCAGACCTACCGATTAAACAAATAAAATGTCATAAAAGTCTGTCAAGTCTGCTGGGTTCATTAGTTCTAATATATAAATCGATGAAGATTTGGATTCGGTCTGTTAATTTGTTTTATTCACTGACAAACTCTAGTCTCGCTTTGTTACACCTACTGATGGTGGTTACGATGACATAATTACGCCACAGACCAATACCACTTGATAATCAGTTGTACCGGCCTCTATAACTTATTGTGCACTCGCTAACGAGAAAGCGGACTATTGCTGTTTAATTCTATGTCATTCGATCAGTACGCACGGTTGGCTCGGAAATGAAATTTTTCTATTGTCCAAATACTTGTAAGCCGCGGTGAGAACTCATATACAGTGGGTTTGTGTTTGTCTCTTGTTAATTTTTATGTTTATTTTTCTTTACTTTTTTTCAGCACGGTACGCAAGGCTGGCTCTGAGATGCAATTTTCCTATTGTCTAAATATACTCATATGTATGTACTCCGGTACAGTTGTGCAACAAAGACAAAATAAGAGCTTTTGTGAAACAGACCAAATATAATTTTGGTTAGGTGGACTTTGCGCAGTCTACACTTATTGAATTACACTGACAGATTGGAAAGAAAATTATTACATTGAAAAGGTCCTAATTGGTGTATGTATTTTACTGTAAACAAAAAATAACAACCGGGACCGACCGGTTATCGTACTCTCCAGGACATGGAACTGAAATTTTGTTACTAATGGTTAGCCACAACTCGGTTGATAACTCTTTTGGTTTCGACTCCGTACCACAGACCAAGGAGGCTGAATTTCAACCATGATTTTCAACTACGTATATATCCACCAACTATCTATAATTTTTCCAACTATGGTTTACATAAAATTGATTGAATACGTTTCAGCTCGAAAGTAATTACATAAACTGTTGCACTAGCAAATGACTACAAAACAAATAGAGTTACAATGATTTGTCTATAGGAATTAATGATTTGCATTTCTATGCAACAATATACCGCTGAGTCGAATCTTCACTTAAAATTGCGATCATACGTACAATTCATCATACGACAGTACAGGTCAATTGACAAGTCCACAGCAAAAACCATTGATCTTTATTATTCCTAAATACATGGAACCGCAGGAGAGCTACTCAACCCTGTAATGAGGTTGTTGAAAATACTGAACGCGGAGAAATTGTATTATAGATGTAGAAATCTAATATAAAGTAGTGCCAGTACAGCAGCATTGTTTACCCTATTGAACTGTTGCAAATGAGGTAATTCAATCAAAAGGCCGTCTGCTCTCGATCTGATAGAATCAATCTAAACATTATATGTCATTCATTGTAATCTGATCATTGCATTGCAATACTAATTAAGGATTCCGATCTTGAGCCCTTTCAATGGGCATGTTCTGATGAGCAGAAAGAATATATGTTCCAAAAGTATCGGCTTTTAACATTGTGTAATGCAGCAATATCAGAACAAGTATTTCCGGTTACTTAATTAGCAAATGTTTACAACAATACTTTTATGTGGTTTATATACACATTGATTTTGTGAATGTATCGAGTAATATCAGTAAGTTCATATAAAATCAGTATATTGTTCTCGACTTGAATCCTTCCAAGCAAAATTACTGAGTGCATTGAGTATATCTATGAGATTGGCATTAAAGTCTAGTATGACTTAGATAATATTTGGGATATATTGGTATAATATTTATAAAAAAAAAATATTTAAATTACAGTAAATAATTCTGTATATGTAGTAAGGAATAGTCTGTTAGTGTAGTTACTTCTGAACGACATAACCGATTGATATATATTTTTTATCGCGACATTGATTACAAAGACGTGTTACACATTTTAATTTAGGATCTATACGTTTGCTATTGTTTTCGTTTTGTTATAAACGGGTGTACAGTTATAGTTTGCTTTATGACGGCTCGAAGGTTGAATGGCAGAGAATGCTTTTGGCGGAAGCCTTTGTTTCTGTACTTTTTGTATGGTGCATAAAGAAATAAATAAAAAACATAGACACACGACGCTCGTTCACAGCACGTTTAATACTTGTACTGTTTGTAGTAACGAGTTTTCGGAGTAATAATATATTTGAGTCACCGATTTCTACTTCTTCATATATAAACTGACCTAAACTAATCCATACTAAGCGGTGTTAGTTTAGTTGTTTGAGCATTGGTTTACTGCACGACACGGCCTGTGTACGAATCCTGCGCTCACCAACAGTATTTAAATATTATGTGCATATTAGAAATTAAATATTACTTACTTCGGCAAAGGAAAATATTTTGTGAAAACCTACACAAAAGTTGTCCATAATGTTCTCAATGCTGTGCGAAGTTTACCTATCTAGAATTGGACAGCGTGGTTAACGAAGGACCCTAACGGAATTACCTAATTCCCACATCCTCGAACAAACCGACGCACGGACGAACGAAAGAAACGCTTTGGCTTGTCTTTTTATCACGCGTACCACGAAGGAGTGGAATAAGTTACCAGCATCGGTATTCCCCTTCAATTATAATATGGATGTTTTCAACGCGAGAGTGAATAGGCTTCTACTACGTTAATACGCTTTACCGAATCACCACTTACTATCAGGCGGGATCGAATTCAAGCACTAACTTAAGTAAAAAAACCTTATTGTGAGGCTACCTAAGCTCAATACCAGGACAATAATAGGTTGCGACGATACTAATCTGTACATTGGACAGCAACTCACGAGTGGGTAATGTCGAGCACGAAAAGCGAATGGTCCAACTGTCACGATCCCCACCTTGTTTAATTGTTTTGTTAATGACCTCTCCCTCGTCCTCTGAATGTAGCATACGGTACTAATTCAATTGTATACTATGATATCCAAACCGAACGCTCATCACGACCAAGTGTGTAATATTGTCATCCGATTTATTTACCAACGAGATTTCATCCGACTCGAAGACGCTCGGACACTTTGCCCCCGGCGACTTGTAAAAAAAGTAAAGCTACACCACACACCATTACAGGAATCTTATTAACATTTTAATATGTAAATTTGTCTGAGATGAAAAATGTTTATAATGTAGTACTCATTTTACACAGATAACGCTAAAAATATTCATAAGATGTTTTATAATTATTATACCATCTGAGGGAGAGCCGTGTAATCCGCGGTACACACAGACATCAACGACTACCGACTCGGCGAAATATATTCGAATATAAATTTCGAAATTAAGCAGGAGGCCAAGCGTGACGCGGCAAGAGTTGCGGAGTTCCGTAACAATTACAATACAAAACGGCCGAGTTGCTTGTCAAACAAGCTTAACGTTTAAGATATGTATGCATCTAGTTCAAAATGTTTCTACCCACGTGTGTAACATATACTGTTTACTATTGAATTGTTCTAATAGACAACCCTGTAGTTCTAGGAATAATTGTTGCTAATTTACCTTCATTAAAATATTTGGCATTTTATATTTGCCATAATCACCGTTATGTCCTTGTAAAATTCACATTTAACTTTTATTACAAACATATGTTATTACATTATATTGTAGGTAAAGACACTCAAAATGTTATTTACAAATCTCTTGGAATGCCAGATTTTTATCCTAACCAGATAAAAAATGTATAAACATTAACATAAAAGTTATTGCTTTTGCTGGTAATAATTTTATTATTTTACAATTAATAATATTACTATGATTAGTGAATACGTTATTTTCGTTAGTTAGGCGCAATTGCGTTATAGGTACTATACAAATATTGAAGGTTGTCGCCCTCTTTACGAACACGCGACCTACACGCTTCCACCCCCTATCTACGAATGTAAACAATCTAAATCGAATTTCCAATTTTTATTTGCCACAACGAATACTGCCCTAGACTTAAACCCATTAGCTATCCACTTGTGATCGAGGACGCCTTGAACGTGTCACCACGATTCTCCATCGTGGAATGGTAGTCAGGTCAGTGGCAACCTTGGGCTACCGTCCGAAGGCCTCACATATCTACGATTGCCGTTTAAGAACATTATGAATTTTTTTTAGACATAGGTACAGATTTTTTTCGCCTTTACCGAAGTAAGCGCTTAATTATTTCTAATACGAACAGAACTTTTAAAAAATTCGAGCAGCGTCCTATTTGATATGTTAACAATATTGTTAACCTTAATATTAAACGTGGTAATAAGTAAAAAGTCAATGGTTTTAACTGTACACCCGACCAACCTAAAACGGAAGCCGATTGATCCGTCGCCACAACGCACATAAATAGCCAGCGTTATAATTGACTGTAAGTTGTCGTATGGAATGCAGAATCGAACCTTTTACGTTGAAATATCGTCTGGCTCATTTAAACAAAGTGTTAAATTGTGTACACTATGACTGTGCGGGAACCTGCATACCAAATTCCCTATCAAGTGTTCGAATGTGTGTAATGTCCGCTAATTTGCACTTGGCGGTTCGTTGCATAAAGCTCGCTTTGGGATACATAACGGTCAAATCTGGGGCCCCTGACTGCTCATGGTTATATTTACGATCCCCATGAAGACGAGTGTTCTACATGAATAGAAGCGGAGACTTATAGTGTTCCTTGGACCAGTGTATTAAACGTTACAACAGAGAGGCATTGGTATGTTCACCTGAGATGCCAAGGTCTTCCCATATCCTCCTGTTGTACGGCGGGAATAATCTATACAAATAAATAAAATTGGAATGTCTGTTTGTTTTATATTATTAAAATCACAACTTTGTTGTAATCACATTATGTTTGTATACACAATAAATGTATACCAATTTTTTTTATATTTCAAAATATTATGTCTGTTTGTCTGTTCCTGCTAATCTCTGAAACGACTTATGTCACTAAAAAGAGGTCGGGTATCTGAACGAAAATTGCCTCCCACCCCCCAATCCGGGTTCCGCTTAGCACGTCTCATACGGCCGGTACCAATCTAAACAGTCGTCTACACAATTAATTCAATCAAGAGATTACAATTTACTCACATAGCACACAGAGAAACACCAAAAAACATGAAAAAATACACATAAAGAATAGAAAACTACACAAGATAACATCCATTACGAATCTAACATAACATAGACGACATAAATAACATTACATCACGACATCGAGAATGCGACATCAAATAAGACATGCAGACGGCTTCATAAGACGCTAAGGGAATCTACACCAAGCCGAATTTCTACGCCACTGAGCTGTGTAAACTCCCTAACGGCTTAAGGCTGGCACCACGCTGATGAAAAGGTGATATTGAGCAAAGATATAGAACAAACTCTGCGCACATCTAATTACATTATACAGCCGAAATAAACAACTTTTGTCACATCTTTAACAATATCAAGTCATCTGATTATATAACATTCAATATCAAATAATGACTTCATAAATTAACTACTATTGTTTCATCAAATTCATGTTAACCTCTGCTTCGACACTTTGCTGAAGAAACTCATAGACTATATTACTAACAAAGTGCACACATAGACGTGTTTGGGAATATTTTAGTGAAACTATCAGGGAAATAGCTTCAATTGCGCTTGCTGTAAATTGAGTCATTACTAAAACGCAAACAGCATCCATAAATTGTTTTGAACTTTACTTTCTTCTGAACTTATTACATAAAGCTGTCTTTTATATTAATTAAATATGAAAAGCGTTTAGATAGGGACTACATTTATCTTTGTAAGTCCCATAACTTATGGATTTATAGTGTTTTAATACACTTGGAATACCATATCAATAGCGTTAGGTTCAATAAAGTGTGCGCAGGACCTCGTCTCATCAGCTTCACGTATGGTTACACGTGAAGCGCCTACCCAGCCATTATTGGAGGAAACAGCTGGTAAAAGAAATGCACGGCTATTATTATCGGCAGTTAATTGCCTCAGTTAAGTGGGTGATGCGCGAGCATTCATCTATGGCACGGCTTTCTAGCCTTACCATCAACGAATACAGAATACATTACGACTAGACGAATACAGCCTAATAGACGAATACATTCGAATACAACCAAACAACTAACATTATCAACCATTAATAAATGCGGAAATAAAAGAAACAGTACCTGCGTACGACGCCAGTACTCGTATCCCTCAGCGGTCCACTTTTGCAGCATAAAAATATTAAATAGCTTAGACATTTACCAAATATACATAGTAAAATAGTAAAAAAATAATATTCCATTATCATTTTTGTCTATGGTTCAATTTGCATTTTTATTTAGTCATCTACTACAAATATTAAAGAAAATCATTAAACACAAGCTTTTTACCGGATTCAATACTGAAGTCATATTTATTAAACATATTGTGAAACAAAATTACCAACATTTATTATCAGTGTGACGTCAAAGAATCGGAAAGCTCCAGAATGTTGTAGAAATCTAAGCTCAGAGGGTTAACAAAGAGGTGTATAGATTTGGATACAATAATTTAAGTGGTAGATAAGGAAAGAGAAGATTTGTTAGGTGAAAATTAAAAAGCTCATGTTGCCGCTTGGTTCGGTTTCGTAAAAAAATATAGGAAGTAGCAAGCGGCGTGTTTTATATGGTACCTGTCCAAGGTACCAAGCCGGGTAAAAGTCTCTGATGTTTATTCAAATATACTACACCGAAGCAGTTCGAGATTAAATCGAATGTTTGATTTCAAATATTTCGTTTCAATTTTTCTTTTCGAATATTTCTTTTCAAAACTTTTTTTTCAAATTGTTCTTTTATTTGTTGTTATAAATATCAGTGACGTACAATTGGTTTTATTTACAACTAGTAGCTCCGTTTCGCTTCAGAACGTCTTCATTCCTCGTGTTTAGCAGACGTTATATAAATTATATTTTACCCCATTTTACCTGTTCAGATTTTAGTTTTTCTAGTTCTTTGTTCTCTAAACGTATCAATTTATAGTCATAAGTAGGAAAATATTAGCACATTATTTACTACACAGAAAGAAGTTATAAATGACATCATTCAATCATGTAAATTACAGTTGCCATTGTGTTTAAAATTAATTAGCATTTTTATTAAAACGTCAATCTGTATGTTTCGCTTTGTTTAGTGTTTTCACAATTAAAGTCCTGTCATTACGTCGGACGAAAGCAGCGAATTGAATTTTTGAATACCTTTCGTAAATGAGTCGAGTATTTAATTCCTTACGTTCTCTGATTACGTTTTGTCCATCGCATAGGTTGTCTGCCATCCAACCCTTGGCCAGCGTGGTAGACTTTGACCTTCAACAATGATAACGACTGACACATCTTTATAGTCTTCTAAAGTATTTAGATGTAATTCGTTCCTCTCCCAAAAAGGGTGGAGAGTGTAAAATCCCTCGTCACAGAAAGTTAGTTTTCTAAAGCGAACATAGCTAGTAGAACGTCGATAATTCAATTGTTTTCCTCCGTACAATGGTGATCACGAACAATTTGTTTTAGTACATTAGTGTAACAGTGACAAAGGCGAAATGTAACTGTGGGTTCGTTAGTGACGTCACTTTTCTTTTTGTTATTTAAATTGATTCACACACAATTAAATTTAAATGTTTAACATGTTCGTCAAATATTTTAGAGAGTTATTTTTATTTTAGAGGTGGAAGAATGCGAATGAGGCTATACATTATGAACTGATTTTAACTATCCTAGTCTTCAGTTTAATTTGCTAACGGATAATCGCAGATCATTTTGGAGTATTGACCTTGGTCATTATAATCTACGATTCAAAATTAATTACGGATCGTATCTTTGAAAATCTTCTCATTATATACCTGCTGTCCATAGCCATCTTATGCTCTTCTGTTTAAAGTTGGAAATTGATTGTCTAAATCAATCTTTAAGAACTATTATACTCTCGGCTGAATTTTAATTAATTTCGTTACATTTTTAATTATTTATAAATATCATCATTAATAATATGATCTAACACGATTTTAACGACTGAACAATAAGTTCAATTGTTATGTTCTCTAAAAAATATAAATGTAATAATATCGTGTAGCGCATCACAAGCTTATTATGAATGGGGGTGAAACAACTGTCAGAAGGGTGGTGGGAGTTCGACATCAGACCTCGCATCGTTCACCGACTTCGCAGTTAGGAGATTATCGCGCGACAACGCTTCAGGCGAAGTTAAACTACATAAATGAGCAATTATCTGAATAGCTACCTGTCGCAAATATCATTAAACTATTACAAACTACAGTGAAGTTTGCGGAAATGGCTCTTTACTTTCAGAAAAGCTGTGTACTATTTGACTGATGCGATTTCGGCCCGTTAGCTTTATTTTTAATTGCTAATCTACGACATTCAATAAAGGATGACATTTATTTGGTGTTTATACGTCTGTTCTGAGCCCCTCGACAAAAATCTTAGCAGTTAGCGTTCGCCACCTTTACCTCCACCAGTTTCGGTCCAGCGGTCTCTTACGGTCGTACAGAATTTAGAAGACGGTAATGTGTTTATTTGACAGCTCCATCTAGTTGGACCGCGCGACCTTTTGCCTTCGGTGTTCGCGACTACGATCAGTTTTTTCTCATTTTTGTCGCTCCTACGCAATGTATGGCCGAAATATTAAATAATCCGTTGTTGACATACGGTGAACAAGCATGTCTTTACTCGGAGTCGGGTCTGGATTGATGCGTTGGTGCGCTTCGCAGTCCTAGGAACCCTTAGCAGTCGTCTGTAGCACGTCTCGAATGCATCAATTCTTTATCTTTCACGGGTCAGGATTGTCCACGTTTCAACCCCATACCAGAAGATAGGAAATACTAGAGCTCGTATCAATCTAACCTTGCTTTTGATACCAATTCTTTTCGCGCTATATACCATCTTAAAAATGTATCGTCAAACATTTTTCTGCAATGAATGTGTGAACCATACATTTTTAAAATGTCATAGCGTGAACGCTAACCGTTACGATTTTTGTCTAAGGGCTGAGTAACACTAAAGGAAAAACTGACGAGTTGATCATTACTAAGGATAAAGACGAGCCGCTTATTAAAGAATATGCGAAATAAGGAGAGTTAGTATACAATAGGCTATTGAATTACTAAGTATACGACACTGCAACCGACATTTTTATACAACTTATCAAGGTTGATTCTATTATCGGTAAAATAAGGACGCTGATCAAAATCTCTAAAATCATTCCCACAAGATGACATGATCAATAGGGCGGTACAGAGGTCAGTGAACTCCAACCAAGATATAATTTACTTTTACTACACCTTCTTCTACTTCCCGATACATATAATAACCCGACAAAAAAGAGACGTGCATAACTTGTTACATTATTGGACTACCTCGTAACGACGACGAAAATAAATTGATTGCTCGCGCTGATAAAATCCACGTTTACATTTCATGTCTCAAAACTAATGGAGTTATCGAGGAACATCGAAGTATTATTAGAAATATCAGTATTCTTAGTATGCTCGGATAGACTAAACACAAAGGAACGATTTGGACAAGTAATAGAAATATTGAAATGTCTACAATTTTTTTAAATAAGTCATTTATTGATCTCGGAAAATTCGGAGTCCTTTATTCCTATAGGCGTTACTGTACTGCAATTTATGCACTTACCTACCTATAAGACGTATTAAAAAGCTGGATAACAGTAAATGGGTTCAACGGTGAATCCCTGTGCCAGAATTATACCGCCTGATAGAGCTCAAAGCTTAGTTTTCCATTTTATTAATTCGAAATATCAATGACTACGAGAATCGATTTTGTAACGAGCCCTACGAAATAGTGAAATGCTCATGCAATTTTGCTATTAACGATTACCAATTAAACTCCTGACCGCGCCCGATGATGCTAACTCGGTCGATCACTAATGATTTACACGAGCCACGGAACTAGCACCGCTTCAGTAGGTACCTAATATATAATTATCTATATATACCTACTACTATCTCAGCCTGCAAACGTCGTATTATCATATAAATTTTGGTTGTATATATTTTTTAACTACGACACACATCACATCATGTAACATTAAAAATAAAAAAAACATTATTCAAAAATAAATATTTGGGGTGGACCAACCAACCTTATTACTTATAAGTATGAAAAATAGTTTACAACCTATCCGCGGACCTACCAAATATACCTACATATAAAATGTAATAACAATTGGTCGAGCACTTACGCAGGAGTGACTCGACAATGTTATTTAAGTAGATAGATATACATATCTACAAACGACAAATGTTTACATTTACAAACAAAACACATCTAAAGATATGTATCTACAAACAAAAGAAGGTTATTGCGATGAAATTCAACGAAACTACAACTATCTAAGTAAATTTTCTGAATATCTTTTATATCTACACGAAACTAATTATATTATTATGTTGATTATGTATACAGGATTAGTAGACAATTTAGCCCATCCCCCTTACACATATGAAAATGGAAAGAGATGTACACCGAGGCGTATCAAATTTCCCACTATTACGGACGCGTTTATAATATCTAATATCGCCCGTTCATAAATATCGCATGAAAGGCGTTAAAGATTGGCCTAGATAAGATTAAAGCTAAATGACTATTATCTTATGTTTAACTTGATAATTCCTAGCGGTCTTACTGCTCGCCATATTTAATGGCGTATTAATTATGTATATTCTATCCGGGGCAATTTCTATTGCATGAAAATACTGACATAGATATTTGAATAAATATTTGTACGTAATTCTGTATGGTTATGACTTACATTTGTATCAAACAACAGAACTAATTTCTATAAATGCTATATACGTGAGAGTATGTAAAATGTTTTAAGTGAGTGTATTATGTAAGTAAAATATAAAAATACACTAGTAAAATATGCTAGTTTTTAGTGCAACCCCAATCTGCCGAGAAATTCGATTGAGCGACAAAGTAAAGTTTGTAGAAGAATGAGTATTTTTATAAAAGGCAGAAAACCTGTTATACTGTTTTAATCATATTACTTGAGCATTATTTAGAAATTCTCAAAACAATTTCCTACCAACAACATATATAGATTAGCATACAAAATGAAGTAAGGAAGGTTTAAATTG
>DWPQ01000139.1:0-21462 GCA_018251795.1 Perichares adela
GAGAATTAAGTCTTAAGATAACATGCAGTTCAATCAGCATGATTGCATAAATTCCTGTCACAAAGCCGTATTCATTTAAGACAGTAATGAATACACATACATACATGATTGCCATTTTTAATTTGCTCAAACCCAATCTTCTGTATACTTCCCAGATCTCACTAAAAAGAGATACAATTCCACCTTAATAAAAGAAAGTAAGAAAAAAAACATGTCGCAAGGTATTCTTTTGCTTTAACATTTAATACCCCGTAGCCTAGTTGGTAATGACCCTGCCTGCGAAGCGAGGGTTCGATTCCCGGCCGGAGCAGATATATATGACAGATAAATGATTGTTCTCGGGTCAGGGGTGTTAGTGATGTGTTATTTGTGTTGTCCATGCCACCCGCGACACAGGGAATCCTAGTGTGAGCGTGTTAGCGTTAGCGTTTAGACTTTAATTATTGAACTCATTCGATACTATGTGCAATTTGAAACAAAAAGGATTGAGAGCGATCGATAGCAGTTTTCATCAGTCACGGAGACTCCTCGAGCGGGTACTGACAGCTTAAGTGAGTTTGTAATTTAAACAGATAACCAAGTCACGTAAAACTAAACAAATCTTATTACTTGGGGTCTCATTTACAAGGGAATATTTTTTTCACAACTGTAACGGGGCAGCTCACTTTCAAGCTAAGAATTATTATGATTAGCATACAAATAGTTGCGGCACTGTTAAAACAATTCCATCGTAGCATTACTGTAGACTGGAAAATAACAGTTTCACTGTTACAGTAGGTATAACTATTAATAGTTAATTTTAATTCCTATTTACTTAATTTTAAACATAAGACCCGCGTGACATACCTATATGAAAAAGCTAAGCTTACGAAATTTGTAATGGATGGGCTATGTATCGGCTAAAAAACACCATAAATTTGTTGTATTATTTGTAAGAAACTTCGAAATACAAGTGATAGGTTTTTAACACATTTTACGACTTTATTTTATCAGCGGCAAATAAGTACTCGGATAGTTGTTCCAATATGTTTTGTAGATATTTTAATATACATATTATTTATCAAACAATCTAGAAAGTTTGTCGAGATTTATCTATCTCATATTATAATTCGGTGAAGCGAAATTTTTAGATCCCTTTTTACGAAAATTGGTCGAACGGATATGAGTATGAAATTTGGCATCGTTAAAGCTTAAACGGAGAAGGAGTGCATGCACAACATATTTTTTCACTTTAAACAGACACTCCAATTTCATTCAGTTGTACAGAATTAGAAGTTTAAAAATTAATCACGAAAAGCTTTACGCACACTATGACAAATATGGATGTATCATAGTCGATGTATACGTTTACTCTGGTACAATTAAATTGTTGAGTTTTTTCAGCTTCGATTGCAATTTGATACGCGCAGATTGCAATGGAATACAATATTGTGTGTAATGCTAACATTCGCACAATTCATACAGTTTTAACTCGCAGCTCATATTTATTTAGACCGATGTGTTTATTTAGTATTTTTATTTCTAGTTTGAAACTCAATATAGTATCTCTACTTAATAGGATTTGCAAATTAAACTGTTGGAGTATTATTCACTTCGTGGATCTCTTGACATCGCTAACATAGCTTAACAAAGCGTTTAATTACTTTGAAGATATTTGGCATTGTCAAATCAAAAGATAAAGCCAAATAACCAACTTTAAGGCTTTATTTGGAAGATTTTAATATAACAAAACCTTTAAGAAATTAAAGTTACAATTAATCGTACTTTGTTCTAGGTATGGCACACTCCTACTGGTAGATACCGTGGTATCATTGGTAGGAAATCCTTTCTTTATGGATGAATGGAAAGTGGACGGAGTTTACACGTCAAGCCAGAAAAGTATGGGTGGTCCTGCCGGTATATCTCCTGTCGCTTTCAGTGCAAAAGCAGAGTGAGTTTTTATATCTGTAGACGACAAACAAGCACATTCGTTATTCAGCAGGATTTACTATGAGGATGTTACCTTGGACCTTTACGATGAATCTTATACCTGTAACAAATTTTTTACACACTAAATAATCCTTTTTTCGCTGAACGAATTCGTCACAATACGTCCTTTGATAATTATGCCACCTTTTAAGTAACTAATTATTATATTATAGTACCGTCTTATTTTAATGTGTATCTTCAATTCGTGCATAGGAAGGTGCGAGACAATTTGACTAAACTAGTGCGCTTGCACCCCCATAACTCACTTAGCATCAGGTGGAATTATAGACAAACACTAATTTTAAAACAGATAAAAGACATTTCTTGCAATATTACTAGGGCTCTAACGGTACTGTCAACTTCTTACAGGGAAAAGATAAACAAAAGGACACACGACCCACCATTCTACTTTGACATTAAGCTGTTAGCTCAGCAATGGAACTGCTATGGGAACACTCGAGCGTAAGGATTGTATGATTTGTTAAAAACAAGTGTATAAACAAATACATAAAAAAATTAATCAAACAAGTAGTCATAATATACTTTTTTCTTTAATCTTCATATCAGCCGGCTAAAGAAGAGGGTCACCTGATGGGAAGCAGTCACTTTCAGCCATGGAAGTCAATGACTCCAAATTCATCACCGTGTAGTATGCCAAGAAGAACCAGAAGATCCGATTATTATTATTATTGGCTCTGCGACTCTGCAAACATTCGATGGGCCGGAGTAGGCTCAAATAAACAAAGCAGACAGGGTATTTTGAAGAGATTTTTAACATAATAACGTTTACTAGAAATGCGACTATGTGACGAGACGAGCACGACCGCTCTGTTAAAAGCAAAACGATCGAGTAGAAGAATGGTCATCATCAAATTACCATCTGCGGCCGAAGTTGCTTCACCTGGTCGATCACTTTTAAGTCTATGGTTGCATAGCTGTCGAATTTTTCTCCTAGTATGAGTACAACTTACAAGAGTCCCTACTTCAATTATTTTCAGATACCACCACACGATGAGTCCTCCTCTCCTTTGGGCTCTCCGCGCTTGCCTGAAAGAAGTGTGCCGCGAAACTTTGCCCAAGTCCTGGGCCCGGCATGCAGCCACTGTTGAGACCTTCCGAAATAAAATCACGCAATTCGGATTTGAACTGCTCGTGCCTAAAAACGAGGACCGGCTCGCCACTGTTACCACAGTTGTTCTGCCGAAAGGATACGACCACTTGGAATTCACCACGTATTTGAGAGATCAGTAAGTTGTGTGAGATATTCAAAATTATTTAGTTAGGAAGTGGAAAGACCGTTTATTCATTTACAGTGCACATAAGCCATTTTTTTTATGTGTTTAAGTCACCTCTTTAAAACAAAGGGATAACATAATGCCTAATGGCATTGTCTACTAGTCAGCCCTGGATGGATATGGAAAAGGTCGATGGTAGGTGTTATCGTGCTATACCTAAACACTCGTATTAAGTGGCCACTGTCCAGGGGCGTATCACCGACGTGTTGAATAAGAAAAGAGACGTAAGAAATTTAATAGATAAGAAATAAGAAAATTAAGAAGCGACTTCTATTTTATTGATTCTCCGATGCTGCAATACATTAAGATCAAAAACAGCGCCATAACCTCGTCCGTTGTTTAGCAGGGTACACCACGTACAGCGAAGGTTGCCCTGGATTCGAAAATGGATGAAAGCACCTTTCATTTTATTATCTTAAAAACCCGTTTACAATGTATCATTTTATTATACAATATACAGATAGATGTTGATATGTTTAAGATGTTCTACATCAGAAAAACATTTTCATTGTTCTTGTTCTGATTTTTCAGTCACAACATCCTAATATTTAGAGGATTGGGACCTACTGTCGGCAAAGCGGTTCGCGTTGGTCTCATGGGTATCAACTCGAATGTAGAAACAGCTGAACATGTTGCAAACGCCATGATAAACACCTTGCAGGCACTGAAAAAATCTTCAGCACTTTAATAACAATTATATTATTTTAGTGTTCTTCCTCTGATTTATAATTTAACATAAGTAGCCAAGTATAACGGTTTTTGCATAATCCCAATGATTTAATAAAGTTTATTACAAGTCTCTTGTTGATTTTTTTGTTTATCATATCCGGTGTCGCTTTTAGGGTTCCGTAACCCAAAAATACGGTACCTTTATAAGATCACTTTGTTGTCCGTCCAAAGCCCTTTTTCCTGCATACAGGGACCAAGTTCAATCTTGTACTTGCATCTTTTACTTTTCAGACATTACATGCCTATTAGAAAATAATAATCACCTGCTTCCATGAAGTAAATATTGGGAAGAAACCTATAGAGGTTGTATACATGTATACACATGAGAGTTCTCCATAATGTTCTCGCAAACGTGTCATGTTTGCCAATCCTGAAACCATCACATTGTGTCAGGATGTCTGAGTCCAGCAATGGAATAGTTATGGGTAATGTCTTATCTTTTCTTTAGATCTGGACGGAAAGTGACGGCAAGGCTTTTTTGAATATGCGAGAATTTGATTATAATATCGCAATCATTTGTCTCGGCTATAAGCAGGAAGTCAATATCAACAGATTCAGAGGTTTTTCCAACCTAAGGCCTGCTGCATTAACCACTAGGCTGACTATTTGTACACTTCACGAAAAAGCTATTGCATGTTATTATAATTTTGTTGGTATTTTCGACGCTTGTTTCTAATCCACAAAAGTATGTTTATCCTGATACTCTAATGCAGTATGAAGTAATTTAAGTCTTCGTATAGACGAATCATTTCATTCATATAGATGAACAGTTACAACATTTGCTAATAGATGGCGTTAGTCAATGCTTTCTTCACTCAAGGAGACGAATTTAAATGGATTTTCAGTTTACACCAAACCTGGTAATGCTTAGTCTATACTAATATTAAAAAGAAGAAAAAAAGATTTGTTTGTTTATTTGTACCGAATAGGCTCCGAAACTACTGGACCGATATGAATGAAATTTGGCATAGAGATAGTGTAGTCTGAAAAAGAATATAGGCTATTTTATATGGTAAGAACCACGTTTGCGGGATCAACTAGTAACAAATAAAGGAAAGAAAAATAATACACATAGAATTCACAGGTAATATATTGCATTTTAAAACTGTATCGGTTTACAACATACCAACTGGTTTTACCCAGTCAACAATAATTATGCAATTTTCTTCTAGATTATTGCGGCTGATACAATCAATTGATTTAATCAAAATAAAATTTTGTTTTGTACATTAGGAAGAGTGACCCCGAGCTATCACGTACAATAATAACTTGTTTAATGAAAACAATGCAAATATAAGCAAGTTCATGTATCCATTATGGCCATTAGTTAGGTTATTCGCAAGCCATAGGTGATTACTCTATTGTTAGATTATACGATAAACTAAAACCAAGATAACTCCCGATTATCCATATAATTAAGTAGTTGAATAATATCCTCATTACGACAAGAGTATAAGAGCCAATACAACGTGAGTATAACTATAATACAGTCACAATTTTGATGGACTAGAACCCACAACAATAGCAAAATTTATTTTACAAAGTTTTTACAAATTTTTGGCAATGTCTCACGAAATATTTGAAAAACGCTAGAAATCCATGTCGCTAAAACGAAATACTTTACTCGTAATTATATAACGCATATAATTATTGTAGACAGAATATCTCTAGCTACATGGCATTCATTTCCATCACATCGAAACATTTGGACTAGCTTCCTTAATTATGTAACTATAAAACTGTTTACCTAGTAATTAAACAAAACTAGTCACGAATTTACATAATCTAAACTTAACAATAGGCATATTGCGAAATATCTAGTCAATATAAGTAAACAACGTTTAAAACGTAGAATATCATACGTGTTCTATAATATATTATACTCATAATCATAGGCAAAATTAAGATTTATTTACAATAATATCTGTTCTGGCCGACAGTTGTATATATTTCAACCTTATGTTACTTTACACTACATCAGCTTACACCCGTCTCTACAACACGCGGGCATGTTAGGCCCCTTACGCACAATCCGATCTTGCTGACCGCCGCTCCGATACGCACGATTTATCTGACAACTTACTGAATGAACGAAGTTGCCGACTGAAATCATTAATTTATTCACATCGTGTGTGGACGGACAACACAAGCAGATGGTGAGTTCAGGGCTTTTATCATAGCGATACCTACTACACTGAAGGTATAACGTACAATCATATGATATTACAAAAAGATATACAAAACTAGAAGCAAATGCACAAATAATAACGACCGATTAGAAGATTTTGTGATGGTTCCGATACAAGCTACACTTGCAATAATCCCATAATAATATACACTAGAATCGTAAATAAATATGCACATAAGTAAGTTAAATGTAATAATTTATTATTTACATTAAGAAAATATGGCACATCTTTAACATCATCGACCGCGCTCACACCATTACTGACTCCCTACCCGAGCGATCGAGCCGCCGTACGACTAATACTACGCTACAGTCGGATCGGTATCGGGTAACGCATTGCGCCTATTTAATTTCGGGACTCATAATACCAATTAAAATACCGGTGGGAAGTAAATATTCACGTCTAAAAATGAATAATAAACAGGGAAGCCGGTTCGTCCGACTCCGGGCCTACGCGCGGCCGACCGCCGCTCACCACCGACTAAATACTAGACACATTCGAATCGCAAGAGTACATAAAAATATATCAGTCTATAGAACGAAGTAGTGGTGTACGATTATAAGTGCACTGTGAACTGTACTGTCAAATAAACAACACAACTAAAGTTGCGATCCGAATTAATTGTAATTGAACTAAATCATTCAACAAATACCGATTGAATTTGAATGGTGTCATTCATAACCGCACACCACAGATCGTAACATTCACTCACTTATCATACAGCAGTCTGGGTATATACGGGGATCCGGCGCAGTAAAGCCCTGTACGCATCATTCATCCCTAGTTTCCGTCCACGGACGATGCACGATACAACACAACTAGACAAACTATAAATAAGGGTTTCTTGCGCTGCTGAAGTCATATGAACATCAATAAAACGCCTCAAGACTACCTCAATGATTTTCAGATTCAATTTAAAATAATATTCAATTGCAAATACCATCCCATTTATATGAAAACAATGAAAAACGATTAAAGTCAAGAGTGACAATTATTTCATACATATAAAAGGCGTTTATTTGATGTTCATGACTTAAAAACACCCTTAATGAGCTTTACCATTGATGATAGCAATTTACCATTTTTATATGTAAACACTATTGGCGCGGTTAAAAGTAACTTAAATAGAACGTGGCACATGGATGAATGAAATGTTAGCAAATTTCATTTCGTATCTGTGAGCTATGTGATTGAAGCGATTCTGACAACTGTCAAATTTGTTTGATCGATTTGTTTCGTGCATCGTAAACGAACACACAGAAGGGTTTATGCGTGATTTTTGCGGTAACCGCATAATACTGTGTCCGGAGTGGCGCGGCGGCGTGCTCAGTTGGGCGGCGCTTCCTTATCAATCCTTTTATTCCTTAGCAATTACTAATGCTCTTAATCGAGATATTCTCACAATCGAATGATTTCGTTAGTATCATTCATTCACAATCGCACACCGCTAGATCTAGCGTTCACTCACTTAGCCTATAGCAGTCTGGGGTTTAGACGGGGTCTGGCGCAGTACAACTACAATGTATGGCGAGACGTCAATTTTCGTTCACGCAGCCACGGATAGACAGCACCCGTTAATACTTTGAAGTTTTCAAACTGTATGTAACTTCAACTTTAAACTAACGTTTAACGAAAAGCAACTATACTCTGACATGGTAAAACGCATTGAGATAAAACTGATTGAATCGGTAATAAGGTCTAAGACACAGAAACGTATTAAATCGGTTCGATTTACAGTAAAATTATGTGTGACAACATTATAATACTAACTTAACTACTGAAGTTATATTAACCAAAAACAAGTTGATACAAATTAGATAATTATGAAGATTTTATTAAGAAACCCGCTCCTGAATTTACTGATAATGAAGTCACATCATCCATAACGACAGAGTATAAAGCACAGTTGGTGCTCTTAGCGATCAATAGCAGAGTAGAATATGAACATACTGGACGTGTTTCCGTACCGATCGCTGCAAAGTATGAAAATCATCGTGTCTTATCAACCCATAGTAACTACACGTGACGGTCGGTCAATGCTGGTTGGTGGTAGTGCGCAGATGCGTTACTGTCGCCACAATTGTGTGTACTGGCGCGTCCCCTGGGCTCAGCTGGGCGGCGATGGCGCTCGCTGGCGGCGGTGGCGCGCACAAGCGCAACACCCGTCGCCTCGCCGTCGCCGCGCGCACGCCGCCCGCCCGCAGCGTTTACGGATACATGTCACCTCGCCATCCTGTAAATAGTACAGGTTTGTAAAGCAACTCAAATATAACCATATGTTTTGCTTTCAAAACTTAAATAGTGTCTTATCATTGGTGCGAAAAACTTATAAAAAGGAAAGTGATCGAACTAGCTCTACATTATTTACCTATAGTGCGTATATTGCGCATAACTATATTGTACTAGTGAGTACCCGAGTCATAGAAAAAAATATATACAAATCGGCGATGATTTAAATTTAACATGATCATCATTTGATGGTTATCATTACCAATTTTGTTTTGACCACGCACACAAAACCAACTTACATGAAATACTTTTAATATGCATAAAACTACTGAATAAAATTACGCAAATATATTGATTTCATTTGCGTAATTATACATTTGCGTAATTTTATAAACGCATCTTTTAACCAATAAGACTACTCACTTTGCATCTGCACGTGACGCATCTCTGTTCCCCATGGGAGTGCACAGAGGGATGGACTTCCTTGCCGTTGGGCAGCGGCCCGTCGGGGAACTTGCAGCCGCCCTCCGCGAGGATCTCCTCAGCGGTGCGTGGTGCTCCCTGGTCTTTGGGCGTTTCTTCCTCAGTTTTTTTGGTCTTCACCTAGAATCACATAATCAATATGGTTATTACGTACAAGTTATGCTCATTTCTACAGCTTTGTACAGATTTTGTTCTGAGGTGCCTAGTATATTAATGTGTGTTTGATAATCATAAAACTTTTATTACAACAATTTGTAAATTGAAGACCATGAATATGACTACGAATTCTGGAAACAATGATGTTTTATGATCGTCAATCATGAATTGGATACCAATCGTTGCTTAAACATCTGATGAAAGTTTATTGATTTATTATTACAAAAATAATCTATAGTCGATTACGTAAAAAGTAGTTAGCGAAGTAACCAAACGTAAACGTAACGTAAACTAGCGTAGTTAGTCTCTGATTTCTTTAACTCCCAAGCCTTAGTTTGGATAAAATAATTACTCAGCGTTAAGTTCTAAGCTAACCTAACTACTAGCGTAGTTTGTCTCTCATTTCTTTAGCTCCGAAGCATTAGGTTGCCTGGAAGAAATCCCTACTTAGCGATAAGGCCGCCTTTTGTATTTTATTTGAATTAGATTGTATTTTTTTAGTATACAGTAAAGATTATTATTATTACGAACCTCTGGACAAACCCGGCAGCAAGATTTCTTATCCGGTCGATAGGCGTCCCTCTCTGCGCACCGCAGAGGAGGACACCTTACGCGGGGGCACCGCACTTGACGGGTGGAGAACTCGCAAGTGCACACCGCGCATGTGTCGTACCCTCCCGGCACTAAGTATGGGTGCCACGAGGAACCCGGCGCGTGGTACTGTCCCGATAGATGGCAGCCATGTGACTCGTTCCATACCGCTGTTGTTGAGTCTAGAGACAAATAAATTCAATCGCTTAATAAACTGCCCCAAGTTACAAATCTGCTTTTCACATAATATACTTCATCTGTAACAGGAAATGCGGCGATTTCTACATTTTTGAAGTTCTAGAGACAATACATAACCATAGAGTATACTAGGAAGTAATCATGACAGTACATTGAAAGCTTGTCTAACGCTTTCCCAAAGGTAAGTATAACCTGTTTGGAGAAATCTGTTTTTGGTACAGTGATATTATTATACCCATGAAAAAAGAAACTTTCCTGCAAATCCCTCCTCTCTTAAAAATACATCATTTCTATTAAACATCTCTTTTACCTGTTCGACAGTTAGTCAATCAAACAGTTCCATATTTCGTTCCTAATTATGTTTAGTTAACAATACAGTCAATACGTCCCTGGGTATACCTCGTCCTTACGTCATTTGTTTACAACCTTGCGCTACGAAAAGTATTTTGGTCTTTCACTTAGGATTGACATAATTCTTTACGTAAATTATGTACATAAAGTACTTACTAGTGCAAATAGGACAGCATTGTCCTGGTGGCTGTATGGTCGGGACGGCACAGTTGACGGGTGGACAGCGTACTGGGTCACAACGAAGTACCCCGTGCACACATCCGCACATGTGGCAGGACTGCAATACAATGTAAGTGATTTTGAAAATACAGCAAATACTCATATCATTTAATAAAACCACAGCATAACAATTTTGTTCATACAGCTTAATGGAGATGTCTAGAAAGGGTGATTACAAATTCTTGTCATTCCTTCTGCACGATTGTGCAGAGTGTGTTGCGATGTGCTCCCAGGTTTTGGTAAAAGCAATGGAAGAGAGGTTCGTTATAAAATTATAAGCACAGCCTGCAGTGACCCGCAATCCATTGATTTAATTTTTACATTTTTAATTCATGATCATCATTATTAGTATCATTATGATAACCCCGTTTCAAGTCGGTCAAAACAATGCAATGAAGCTCTGTAAGTTAAAACTACTAGATCTATAACATACCAAATATTTAACTTTCTGCATTTGGCTATGTCCTTTAATCAAAGGATATCTGGAAGAGAAAACTTAAAACCTAATTTCCGTACATATTTTTTGGCACAAATCAGTTTATCGCAAAGAAAAACGAAGCAAATCCGAATACGCAACCGATACGGTAATTAATTTCTCCTTAGTAACGTAATAGTATATTACGATACGAGCGATCTAAGTGGTCTATCATTGCACAGAGTGAAGTTAGCGCCCAAGCAATGCAAGGGTCCTAAACCTAGTGCAATGATAGACCACGTAGCTCACAAGTATTGTATATTATTTTATAGCACTGTGTGTTATAAACCCGCGAACAGACGAGACCGTGCGTGAAGTGCGGGTTTGGGTCACACAGTGCTATAATAAAATATAAGACAGAAAGAAAGAGAGAGAAGAGAGTTATCGGCAGGTTGGATACATACCTCAGCAGCCATCCATTGTGCGCCGTCTTCGTAAGATCTCCCTGCGTAGTAACACGAAGCGGTGTTGGAGAGAGAGTTGTCCGGTGGCTGTACGTTGGCTGGCGCTGGTGGATAGTTGGCACTGAGCTCGTTTTCACTGGTCCAATGCACGGACGGTAAGCACGAGGGTGGCACGCTTATCTAATACAAAAAATATACTATGTTATTACAACGGTTCGATGCCTAACGTTATATGTTAACAGTTAACTTAGTAAGTCTTATTAAGTTTTATGAGGGATACTACGAGTGGCTTTGAGCTGAATAAACTGAATGATAAATTTTATAAGCACTTCCACAATCACGATATCATTTCAACCTGATTCACGTCATGTAATTGGATTTATTTAGGCTTGCCCGGATATTCGGATGGCTTATAAACATTAATCTAACTGTTAGTTTTGGTACAAACGAATTATACATGAACCACCAATCCATAAAATTTACTAACCACAAAATATTAGTGGTCCTTTTAGAACAAATTACGTGATCAAAGTATTTAGATTTATTGCACTCACCTTATTACCTCAATCTTTGTAGCATGCAAATATATGTTGAAAAGTATTAGTGATAATCAATAATTTTAGTATTATATTTTATAAATAGGTATGTAAGTGGCCAAGCTCATCTGTTATCCACTTGTCTGTGGCAGCCATGATGGTTATACAAGGAACATTAGGAATACAAAGGAGGAAGCGGTCAACCACTTTGAACTAAATAAATTATTAGTTAGATATATCTAAATTACCTGTGGTAACCGCGTGCGCAGAAACTCAGTGTTGTTATCTGACGTGCGCAGATTCAGATAAGCGGCTCCGGCATGCAACGCAGACAGTTCAGCTGGCGTGGGCTCCAACACGCATCCCTCTGTACCCATCAGTACCCGCGAACCCCCGCTGCCTCCTGCGTGGCTCTCCAGCCATGCTGACCACACACCAGTGTAGCCGTTCAATACGATCTGAAATTATTGAATGACATCGTTTTCATCAATCTAAGGTTTAAAAATTGCCTGTCAGGAACAAGAAATTGCTGTGCTTACTCATTATGCGAGTCTAAAAACATAGAGATGATTGATATTGAATGTTCTTACATAATACAGAATGTCAGCTCATGTTCAATGTTGCTTTGATGGATACAACAATTGCTGTGTCAACGATTACTGTCTAATGCTAGTCTGAACTATAAAGTTAATTACAAGTATTGCTATATGATTGAACTTGTGTAAGAATTCTTCTCATAAGTGTACTCCATTCGTTAAATCAGTCGGGAAGTAGCGTTGTGTTTTATTTTAAAATATGTTTCAATATAAACAATATTTCAATACGAAATGTTTCGTATACCATCATAGTGTAGTGAAACAAGTATGGCTTGTATACTATGGATGGATGGAGATTGACTAAATACCTCATAATTCATTCCACAAAGAGCATCAACAGAGAGCCAAGCGAGACCAGCAACCGGGGTGAGAGTGACGGGCATGCGAGCGTCAGTGCGACGCAGTAGGGCTGGACCAGCGCCCGCGGCGTCCGGCAAAGACCGCGACAGTAGTCTACCACGGAGAATTGGTGGACCTAATAAATTAAAATAAATGTATAAAAAATTTAAATATTACAAATTTTAATATACATGTAACCCAAAAGCGTAATAATAATAACTTTATGACAAGAAAATGACATCACGCTAAGAATGTCGGATATGCCGACTAGTTAAAGCCGTTTCCTTGTCATTTAGTAAATACAAAAACGCGTAAGTAACAGATTTTCAATTAAGTTAACGATAAAAAAATAGTAGGTACCTGCATCTGCACCTATGTGGACGGCAAGCTGATCTTCATAAAGTGGTGGGAAAATACGCGCACTCGGCCTTGCTAATATTCCCATTCGTGTGTCTAAAATCTCAACTTGGGAATGTCTTTTCCCTTGTTCTTCTACTAATGTAATCTTCGGGTCTGTTACACCCATATTGTCAACCTAAGATAGAAAAAAATATAGCATCAATGACGCGTTCATAATAAAAATAACATTTGCGGCATATACCACTGCAGAGTCCTTCAACATCATTATCATCACAATACACAGCTGTCTCACTGCTAGGCTCGGCTAATCTTCCTTGTAAGGACTATAATAGCTCATTACGCTGGGCAAATGCATAGGGAATAGTTCATACATCTCCGAAACTATTATGGCGAGTATAAGTGAGTGAAGAATTCGATCTCTATCCTAGAAAATGCTAATAGTCTCACGCTTGCATGCCTTACGTTCCGTAAATTCATAGAAGCTATGAAGAGAAGAAAAAAATGTAAGAATTGAGAAAATAAACGATAAAGGTAGAATGGAAGATCCCCATTTTTTATATAACCCACTTGGTTATGCTATTTGAAAATGATGATAGAGGGAGGAAGATAAGGGCAAGGAAATGCAATTATAATATTAAGTAACAGTAAGTATGTAAAGAAAAATGACAATGAAGGTAAGACGAACCTGGATGTCATAAACAAGAGATCCGTCTTTGTCAATATAAAGTAAGGCAAGTCCTTCGGGGGCAGGAGAAGCTGGGGCTCTCTCTGCCAATAGTGGAGCATGGAAAACTTCACATGCAGCTCTTTGTCTGACGACTCCTGAGATACGTCGTTCAGGCGTCCCATCCGCTTCGACTAACAGGAGCAATCTTCCACGAGATAAAGATCGTAACTCTGCTGCAGAAACTGGCGTGGATACTTCTAGGACGTTTAGCTCGTAACCTGGTTTGGTCACTTTTTGAACCTGAAAACAGTTATTAATATAGTTTAATTTTCTTTACTTAAAAGAGTTGAAGGTATAGAAATATTGCAAACATTAATGCCAATTTTTAACGGACGTCAAAACAGGAAAAATTATACATACATTTTCTATATGCACCCAACTAAAAAAAAATTTTCAAATAACTTTTAGTTCATAAACTCAAATATTTCAGAGACTAAAAATTTACCTCATCAATTATAGTTTGATTTCGTTCAGGAAGCGTCAGTAGAACTCTTACAGACTGGTCTCTAGATGCTGGCATAAACACGCCGTTATATACAATCGCCAAGTGCAAGCTCGGAGCAGCTCCTGCTGCTCCTGTGACTACAGCAGTTCCTCCCCACCAGCCTTCCTCTTGACCTGGTAATCTATAGTCTTCACATGGCCCATTGCTCACCGAACTTGGCGCATGTTCAGGTTCCAGTAAAGACGTGAACATTTCCGATGATAACGCTGGGTATCTGGAATTTAAGTATGGTTTTATTAAAAAACACTGACTGATTAAAACCAGGGGAATACCCGAGGCACCAGGCACGTTGGTAAACAAAGCGACCGCGATAAAATTATTTTTCAAATAGCTCTCCAATTAAACTCTAAAGATGTAACAATAATGCACGGTAAATTTTAAAAATGTGGCTTTGAACTTTATGAAATTTTTAGATCCTAGTTTTTTATTCACCACCAGGAAAACTCCACTAGTAATTAATTTAATGTACCACAAACTGCTGGATTTTGAACTGCCTAACTGAAAAGTTTAGGTCGCTTACTAGTTCATAAATCAGCCATAATTTGATCCAAAGCTCAGATTTGTAGTATCTGCATATTAAAAGAAAGTTAGTTTGACAACGAAGAAAAGTCGAAAGTACTAATCGTCAAAGAGACACTAAGTTTGTAATACTAAGCTGCGTGGAGTAGAGAGATCGCCGTCGTTAGATATTTTTAAGAATGCATCTAACTCTGATATCTTTTTAACTACGCAAAATTACCTAATTAGATATTATTCACAAATATTTATAATTAACACACATAAAACGCCACGACCTTAATCTCACACGTTAAAAACATAATAATATGAGTATTAACAACGTTAACTATTCAATATTAGAGTGGCCTGCTTTTTCAATCTAAAGATAAGATAATCTGTGATTACTTTTTCCATTAATTACAACAGTATTCGCAGTAATTTTTCCAATACACAATAATACTAAAAATAAGTTGACATACAAGCAACACAACACAATACATGTTTATTAATCAGTTTATATATAAATCGAGCGAGTAGATTTCCGTTATAATAATCATACGGTTAATTTGATACGAACAATGAGACTACTAGTAGACAGCGAATATCCTTGCATCTTTGCAGGTACAGTACCGGTACTTCGGTTAAAGTACAATGTTTCAAGGGTAAAGTCTAACAGCAATTCATCCGTTGATGAAACAATGAATTTATCTATACTAATATTATAAACCGACCACCTTAAGAAAACAGCGGGTATCAGCTTTTTTCAGATGGCCCAGGACCGGTCGGCGTGGCGCCAGTTAGGGGAGGCCTATGTCCAACAGTGGACGTTTAAAGGCTGATGGATGGATGGATGGAATATTAAAAAGCGGAAAGATTTATTTGTTTGTTTGTTTATTTGTACCGACTAGGCTCCGACACTACTGAACCGATTTTAATGAAATTTGGCTTACAGATACGAGTAGTTATAGCCTGAGAAAGAACAAAGGCTTTTTTATATGACAAAAACTACGTTTGGGGGATCAGCTAGTAAGATAATATGGTTATGTTTAAGAAATGTTTTACTAATAAATATAATTTTTACCTTTTGCCAGTCGAAATAAACGATAAAATAGATTGACATAAAATCTAATCGTGTGTAAATAATAAACGTAAATATGTTAACTCTAAAGTAAGTTTATTTTAGATTCAGTAATTTGTTGACGCGGCACATAAACAAGTGCTGTGGAGTTTTACGCGATCTTTGGAAATCTACCGAGATAACGTTTAATATACTAATGCCATTACAACATTTACAGCATACTAATAGCAAACTATAAAAATAATACGCGTACTATACCTGTTGATGCGTCCACTTAGAGCACTGTCCATGGAGTTGTTTCGCTCGTCGCCCCAGATCAAAGCCACATAGAGAGACCCTTCTCTAAGCAATCGTTTGTATTCCCGAGGAACTCGACGCCAAACACCACACAACTAAACATAAAATTAATCGATTAGAAGACGGTAATCGAGTAATAACACTTGTTTACAATGTTGGGAAGTATCTAGCTTGACCTCCAGGTCAATCCATTAGCGGCGCCATACAAACAAAAACATTGCACTAAATAATTCCAGATGGACTTGGTACCGTAATTAGTAATCATCTTCATCACAATTCACATCTATTCCACTCTTAGGTATCGACTCAGAATGTGAGAGTATAAGAAAGGTCAACCACCCTAAGTGTAAACTGACAAAGGTCGCATTTGTAAACATTGTGAAGAATTCTGAAATATATAGGCTTTTTCAGGATATATTTCTTCACCGAAACAAGTGAAAATTAATTCCTAGTGCATGCTGTAATTATTTAGCGATTGCGTGCAAGATTCGAACACATTTCCATACGAGAAATCGACATTTAAATCGACGTGTCACTGCTGATATTACTGTCTGTACTAATACAAGTACTATACTAATAATACTGTGAAATCGTAATTAATTGTAAAACCATCTTCTCTAGTCTACAAATCAAAACTTACTCATTTTACCTTGTCAGTTTTTTCTTCATACGTGGCATGAATTCCAGGGGCTCTTTTGAGAGGGTGTTCTAGAAGCATGCGTCCACCTCGGTCGAGAAAAGCTAGTGCACGTGGCTGGGCCGACATGGAAGGACCGAGGAGCACCGACCAGTATAGATGACGTCTTCGGAAAGTAAACCGGGCGGTTGCTACTCCAGCGGCTACTGGTACTCCCGTCATATCATCTCGACGGATACATAGCGGCGATCGGCCAGTGAGAAGCGCTCCGAAATCTGGAAAATTTAGAATTTACTACACTGTAATAAACATACTCTGTCCCTCTAAACGCGATAAGCTTAAAACTACCGTACGGTATACGGCATATCATGTGATCATACAATTAGAGATATATTTACGAGGAACTATATCTATATTTTTGCAACGTAATTGTCGAAAAGTGGAAAACAATAAACCAATCATCGCTAGTTATGAAATAAATAAATACTCACGGGATAAATAATAAACCCAGTCCTTTTAACACAAAAAAATAACGAACAATATAGATCTTATAAAATAGATTTAGGTATCTGTCAAATAAAAAAATACCCCGGACTAGGCAAGAAGTTGGAATCCCTTGTACACCAAGTCATTACGAAGTAGGTTACAAGGAGTATCTTGATTTGATTGGCTTAATTAATTTCAAAAACGTAACTGGTAAAATTTAAAGCCGTATACATAGAATAAACCCACTTACTTTACGATAGAATCTCGATAACAGTTTAACATTATTTTGATATCTCACAAACATCTGAGTGGTAATATCGAGGAAGGTTCAAACAAAATATTGAAAACTTGATATGATTAAATCCACGGACAACGACTTGTTGAATTAAAATATAACATTACAACAGCGTGTAGTAGTTTATTATGTTGTAAGAGCCTTGATATTATGATCTTGTATTTTTAAGATACGCTCCCAATTTTTTTAAATACGAATATTATTCTCAAAATATTTTTTTATACTTTGGTATATAAAAAAATTCAAAATCGAACAGAGCTGAGAATATTGGTTAAAGTTTTTAAAAGTTCATTGATTTTAAAATACAAAAGTATTATTAATTCGAATTGGCGGTAATTAATCACCAAAAGTCCCAAGAGGTGTGACTCCTCTTCTAGTTTGTAGCCTATTATTGCATAAAAATTTACTGTCGCAATATCCAATTGGTAAATAATTTGAACTCAAGCTATGTACATTTCAATTAGATATTATCTACAAAGCAAAATTGAATTCAACGACATTAAGACTCATGATTAAGGTACTGTCCTTTTACATCATCAGATCCGCACAGTTGGATAAAGATAGCATAACATGGTATTTGATGATGATTTACGTGCATAAGTGTATCAGTGATACCAACATGAATAAATGATTGAGATTTTGAATTTGAATTTTAGACTTCTTATAATTGAGCAGCACATAATGCCATTTAACTCGTCAGTCAATTTATTAATACTTCGTATTCGTTTTACTCCGTTTAAAACAGAAAGTTATACATTTTAGACTTATAAAAACAATGTTTAGCAATTAAAAAAAACTAAATTATTTTCCCAATAAAATGTAGGTTACTTACGTTTCATACTAAGTTCTTCTTCATCCATAGCAATGACCACAGTTGGACTGTCCTCTTGCACTATGTCTGGAGCTGAAATCAAGAGGGATAAATTAAAATCGAACAGCTTACTACCATTACTAACCGCCTAGACCACATCAAATAAATCAAACCTATTTGCTATTGCTGTTGGTTTATTTGACTCCAACTATAAAGGTAATAAATAAGTCAAGCGATTGGCATTCCTAAGGATTTATGTAAACTGATGGGAATCGATAGGAACCGCGAACATGGTGAGATCAAATGTGCATAAATAGGTATGTTGGCACTTTCTCTGAGCTTTAGAGCTCATAAAAACATGTCGCGTTACCAATTGATCGCGAGCGAGGTTCGCGGGCTTATGGCGGCCGGTTCGCAAGACCTCCGCGACCCTTCTATTCGGGTTGATTGGATCAAGTGTTATTCAATCGTAGCAGGATCGGCGTCTAGACGGCGACGGTAGAATTTGCGATTTGCATAGCTTTCTTGTTGGGTCTGCTCCAGACGGAAATAGAGAGAGCAGTGACATTTTGCGCGACGCTTTGATTGTAGCCGATTTGACGACGTGCGATCGATAAATGGCCGAGAAGCGAACGTTATATAACGACAGATAATGGATTAAACAATTTACATGACTCCCAAGAATCCAGTGCAAAGCCGTAACATACACATTTATTTCTATAACGTAAACATGTTCAATATTAACCCAGAATGAGGCTCGTGTCGCGTAAATATGTTATAATTACGACGATGTTCGTAAGTAATGTTCATTCTTATTTTTTAATCCAGTAGAGAAACTTTATCGCGTTATTAATGATGTTATTAACGTCACAGCCAATAAGTAGTTCGATCGCAGAGAATCTCACCGGCGACTACTCGCCTGCGCACGAGCAGATACGCCGCGTACGAAGTTATTAAATTATAATTATGCTTAATAAATCGTCCTATCGTATCTGATTATTCGTTTGCAGGGTATGACATGTTTCTTCGAGTACGTGCATATATGCACGGTAAGTATCCTCCGTAAACATCGTGATGAGCAGACCTGTTTACACGCCGAGATCTCGGAAGGCAGATTGTGATCTAGTGCGGCCCGGCGCCAGTATTCATAATTCAATCTGTGAATTTATTTAATGCGCGAGACAGTCCTAAATTTATTGGCAAGTGGCGCCAACGTGGCGACATGTCAGCCTAGGGTATTTGCAATGCAACAAAGAGCAGAAGGTCAAGAGAACCTATACTTGCCGCTTACGGCCGTTAAAAATAGCTATAATTCTACAACCATAATTAAAATTGCATTGTAAACCCAGATTAAGTAGATATACGACTGTCGGCTTCTTATGGTGTTTATAGCTCTCTTGATCACATAATTATAACTTACGGTTAAGCTTAAAACCAAAATGGCTTTGTGTAGTTCTTAATAAGAGATTAAAGGTTCTGTCGCTATGGAATGAACTACTTTTGTCTTTAATACGTTTATATTCTATTGGAGATAAAGACAGCGGCGCCGAGACACCTTTGACTCGAGTCGCGACGCGCGGCGCCCGCACACTGCACCAAAGTACGTAATGAATATTTATGCGCATACCCGCACACATGCAGCAGTGAAAATCCTCGGACGAGGCGCCTCACCGACCAGCTCCACTCATTAATGTCGTTTAGCGTAAATTTAAACTTTTGAAAGCAGCCTTGAGTTTGGATACGTGACGTGACTAGAGCCGTGACGAGTTCATTCCTAGTCTAGTCGCGGCCTAACGTCTTTAGGCCTCTCGACGCGGCGAGTTTTCCAATCGCATGATGTAACCAGGCGCCGCTTTGACGACGACGTTCACGACCGATACCGTGAATAGGCTGCGTACACGACACTTACGACTATCAATAATTCATGCTTCTAAAAGGTAATTTTTTTTCTCCGTGCACCCTACGTAGCACATCTAAGAAATATTTTACGCCGCAATCACAGGTATCAGTTTTCTAATCGTGTCACTCTACACTATCTCCTAAACGAGCTATGAGTCGTGCTTTTCGTTTCAAAAGTCACGACAGCCGGCAATCGCAGAAACACGATCTACCTAAAACGGAAACGGATAATATTTACTGGCGCCTGCGCAAACTTTTAAGACGCCATTTGCAACCGATATGGACAAACCTGTCGATCGTATGTGCAGTTACGTACATGCCTAAGAAAAACAGATTGAATCGATAAATAGCTGAGCTATATAAGTTCTCTAACAACTTGGTCTTTTAGTACTTCCTAAGCGATCTGCATATTCATAAGCCTTTTAAGAGAGTATCGAGTGAAATGATAATACGAATACTTGCATATCCAAGTGCATTATATTAAAAACTTTGAGTAAAATATCTATGTAAGTATTCATTAATTATCCATGCTGGATAATTGCAATTACATTCCGCGTATGTAGTAGACACGTTATGACGTTGAGATAAAACCGTTTTCCATGCTGGCGCAAGATGAAACGTAATGTTTTAAATAACGAATGAAATAGTCAGCTTGCAGATCAGGTTTCTGCTACATCCACTAAAAAATCTTAAATAACTATCATAACTAGGTACCACTTGTAAACTACGCACCTAGTACTTAAACTAAACCGCACGTAGAATATACATAAGTTAGAAAAATAAACATGTAAAACTTTTCAAACATAATTATGTAAAATGTAATCCTAATAATGCCGATAGAAGTGAATAGAAAAGTTAATCTCACGCATTAGGAGACCAGAGTTCACAGTCTGCATGCATCTCTCATTTTAGTAACTTTATATGGATACTAGCTGACCCCGCCAAGGTTGTTTCGCCATTTTTGACATTTTCCATTATTTCTTCGCTCCTAATAGTTGCAACGTTATGTTATATAGCCTATAATCTTTCTCGAGTAACGGACTATCTTACACCGAAAGAATTTTTCAAATCGGTCCAGTAGTTCCTGAGATTAGCGCGTTCAAACAAACAA
>DWPQ01000140.1:0-21459 GCA_018251795.1 Perichares adela
TTGAACTTTGGTTGTGACATTCGATTTGTCATTTATGGTATCCGATTTGTCAACTATGGTAACCGTTTTATCGTATATGGTAACCAATTTATCGTTTATATCACCGCATTTCCATGATTTTGTTTTCCTATCTTTCTTCCGTTTCAGTTCCGTCGGTTATGCAATATAATATTTTCTTTATCTGAAGGAAAGAATATTGACTGATTTCCAACGTCACCAAGTGGAAGAGAGATGTGTTGTATTGTGATGTCGAGAGAAAGTGGAACTGAAGAAAAACGGACAACTTAGTTACGATTTGGTACCGCCCAAGTAAAGTGCAGCATTCTTTCATAGGCCTCGGTATACAATAAAGTCCCAAAATGTATATAATATATTAGGTAAAGAATATTGTAGTAGTCTAGATGAATATATAAATGATAAAGAAGCTCTGCCACACGTTCCATTCAGGTTAGACCCTGTATTTGTATTGCCTTGGATTTTAAAGATGTACTGAGGACTTTCTTTCGCCGTTTCTTCTCCTCAATGACTAAGTTACTTTTCGAAACAGTAGTAAAATTAAAATTTGAGGAGCATAAGTATATCAATGATAGGTACCTAAATGTTTAAATGAATTTCATTTTGATAAGTGACAATGCACCTTGAGGATAAGGTCGAACGGTCGTCTAACTAAAGGAAACATCTGATTTAGCTGTCACCGTGTCTAACAACGTGATACATTACTTGCATGTGTGATCCTTATTTAAACTGTACAGCGATGAAATGATAAACGATAAAAATGTTTCGTACATGTAATTCTGGAGGAGGTCTGGAAATAATACTAGATACAATGTTAAACTTTATAATTCAAGTAGCAGTGCCTTCGCCCGTGTGCAACGCTCCCAGCAGGAGACATTTTTTAACATTAATTGTTATATTTCAGTCAATTACCTTCTATTATTATTATTGCCTATTACCTTCTCAAAATATTGCACTATCTTTTGGTAAAACCATACAAAAATTCGTTGCGATCGATCCCGGCGCGCACCAACAATTTCCAAAGTTAAGTGCGTATTGGAAAATAATTATCACTTGCTACGATGAAGGTAAAACATCGTCAGGAGACCTGCACAACGGAGAATGCTCCATAATGTTCTCGAAGGTGTGTGAAGTCTGCCAACCCGCACTTGGCCAACGTGGTGCACTATATTCTTAAATCCTCTCAGTGTGAGAAGAAACCTGAGCCATGGGACAATTATGGGTTGTTGCGATGACAACACTACTGAGTTTGTAATTTGTAATTGTTTTTTATTCGGTTAATGTGAAGAGTGATGGAATGCTATCGACTCGTCCATGGCGGTCTCCCGATACGGTAATGTTGACTTGAGTTATCTAATACGTCCGGTGAATTGATAAAAACGACAGGCGACAGGGGCTACGATTACACCAGGCCTTGGGACAATGCAGTTGTCTGGGAAGCGCTGCATATTTACTGCATATGGGTCTATTTTATTGAGTTTTAACTGTAAATGGATCTTTGTTTTATGCCGATATCGTGTGGACCCGTTACTATTAAAATGTTTAGTGTCCGCGATGATATACATTTAAATTGTACATTTTATTGGATTACTATAGGTTAAATCTATAAACCGCGCTTAGTGTTATCTTATAAAAGTATAAAGATAAGCAAAGGCTTGGTTTGTAGCATGATGGACAACTATTGTTGGGCGGTTATTAGCGTTAGATTTTCATAAGTCACCATAATTGTACACACATACACTCCGCTTAGATTTGGCTCTGTCAAAGTAATGTTTATAAATACGAAAACTGTCTTAGCTTGAAAGTTAGGTGGAGATAAGTCAAAGTACGCTTTATAAACTAAGTCTCTACGACGTGAAAACAGCGCATTAGTTTTTCCACGTAGCGTTAAACAGTAGTCCTTAATGTACCAGCAACCAGGATGTTTGCGTTTAAGGGAATCCTGCATACTGGTCAGAACTGGGTAGGGCATGTAACGGGTCAGCCGGCTAGCGGCCAGCGGCTAGCAACGCGATCAAACACAAAAACATTCGCCAGTCCGTCACCTGACTAGTTTTGATAGATTTCTTGTCGATCTTTGACATGTCTAGCTGCATACATTTAACCTCACCTATTTTTATGGATATGCGAGTAGTTAATTATTCATAACTAAACGATATTACGGTAGGTAAATAGTTTGCGATTTCAAACTTAAGATATTCTATTCTTAAGATTGTATTATGATCTATTAAAATAATATAATCGTTATTATAAGTTAAACACACGCTAAACTGTATTATTGAAGGATTCGTGAGACATTGTATTAATTACGATAAGGAAATACGGTTGTGTACTCACGTTAGATTGTCGGTTATTCCGACTAGTTTCGGTCCATTCAGAGGACCAATACACGCTAAACTGTGAACGAACTTTCTTCATCCGTGTTCCCACTGTGCTATGACATGGGATCCTTCAAGAAGCGGGTCTTTCGCTTCCTTCTCGGCCGGCAACGCGTTGGTGGTACCCCTGCTGTTGCAAATGTCCATAGGCGGCGGTGATCACTTAAAAAATTTTCTTCCATCTTCTATTACAAGAGATTTCTTTTAGAAATAAGCAGTACCATTGTACAATTATTTTTTATGTTATTTTCTTGGTAAAAAATATTCGTGTGTGTGTACAAAATAAGATTAAAATGTAGAATAGAGATATGTCAGTTACAATGTAAAATAAAATAAGTATTATTAATAATTTTGATTATCATGCGTCAGCAAACACCAACTATGGGTCAGTCATTTAGGTGATAAATGGCCACTATGATACATGGACTCGTGCACCCGCCATATTAAATAAAGCTAAAGTTCGTGAGTGTAAAGATAGTGAGTGTTTCCAATGTCACCGTTGCAGGCATGACGTGATTGTAGGTGGTACAATGTACAACGATTTGCTTACGTCGGAACTATCACTCTTGCTGATTCGGCTGTAAAACTGTTGTTCTAATCGACCTACTTGCAACGGTCTTAGTGGGTTAGATATACGCTTATTTTTGATATTATTAATGAATGGCGAGTCATTAAATCTTTTGTTCGATTACCTCATTTCTTATTTGAGAACTGTTATCTCGCATACGTAAGCATTCCTGGTAGCATTACCGTAACTTATCAATCCGCGTTTAAATGGTGTTTATTGGCTCCAAATCGTCCTGCTTAAATCTGTTACATAGTACACGCTACGGAAAGATGTTTGGCGGACTTTGGCGTGACAGCATAACATCTTTTTGCAGCGAATGTCATTACCACATACATTTTATGATGTCGTATAGCGTGAACGCTAACCGATAACATTTTTGTGTAGGCGCTCAGTTACGTGTTGTCATGTAAAAAGTTAGACTGTTCAATATCATAATAACATCAAGTATTAGCTAATGGAACGCAGGAAAGATGTAAGTTGAGCGATTAAACGAGAACAATGCGCTGCACGCCACTGTTGATGTGGTGCGGGGTGCGGTTGAGTCACTGGTAGCGGTGTGTGCACAATTGGTAGTGGTAGGTTTGTGTTGAGCCCATTCACTGGTTTAACAATACAATACATTTTGTAATCAGTTCCACCGGCTAGAACTGTCCACGAATATTTAGTGTACGAAACAATTTAACGTAATTACTGCTACACATGAACACTTGCTCGGTACACCGTATTGTTGGCACATGTCTCTCCTTACGGAAGAGGCCGGGAGAGCTGCTTGTATGTATAATGTATTGTACTGCCTACAGACTGGTGAAACTAGTAGTATCTATTGATAATGACTTATCTAGTTATACTAAAACTATTGAGGCCGAATTTGTACATTGAATATTTTTGGAAATATTAGAGGAGGAAGACTGTAACCAAAACATATTTTTGGCGTTTGTGAACGCGAAAACCACTGTATAGGTTTAGGTACATGTCATTTAAGGTATGGATCATAAACTAAAAAAATATTGAACTCTTCGTGTGGTGAATGAGGATTGGAGGTTATATTTGATGTTAGTTAATAAGGTTTTGACTACTTCATATTCGGAGTATAATAAGTTAATTCATAGAAGTCTGAAAAAGCCAACGCTGAAACGATAAGCTGTTATAATATACGTGAACTGGTGAAACGTGATAAAATGGTGTGTAAACATGAAATGTATACAGCGGCCGGTTACAATTGATAACACTGGTAGTATTTTACCTACCACGACCGATACATATCACATATAGCTAGCTATAGATATTACCTACGGAAAACTTACAAATATTACTTAAAACAGTTTAAGCGAAGCAATGTCGTGCAATTACCATTTAAGGTGTTATCGGCATAAGCACGGAAGCACTGTAAACTTATCTTATAGCAAGCAGGCAATTTAATTGATCCTCGAGACGAAAATCTTAGCGATTGGCGTTCACGCTCCGCGACATCTTAAAAATGTATGTTGATGATATTTGGTGCTTTAAAGTTGTTTAGCGGTTGAACGGTGTCAAACATCGTTCCGTTATGTTTCCGTTTTAAGATGTCGTGTAGCGTGAATGCTAACCGCTAACATTTTTGTCTATTGGCTTTGGACTGAAATAATTTAGTATGGTACGATCAATATAATACGGCGAACGAAAATAGTGAGCTAACTCCCACACCGATTAGTTCTTTTGAATGTATAACTAATTTAAATGGTTTATTCCAGCTACACTGGGCTTCTTGTTACTCAACGTGCCGAAGAACGCGACGGTGCTGGACGGCAGCTGCAACGCCACCACCGGCCAGTGGATCAGGCTGGGCTGGCCCGCCGTCGAGAACATGCTCACGCTCAACTTTGAAATGAACGACACCACCAAGAGCTATGCGCTCAAGAGCTTCAACGTATCTCTCGCGCCCGAGCTGTTTGTCAACTCATGTGAGTGCTTTTGCCATTATCTATACTAACGTCATAAACAGGAAAGGTTTGTTTGTTTGTTTATTTGTATTGAATAGGCTCCGAAACTACTGGACCGATTTGAAAAAATAATTTATCATTAGAAGCCGAAATTATCCGTGATGGACATAGGCTACATTTTACCGCGGAAAAAAATATTTTATAGAGCAATACAACGTTTGTGAGGTCGGCTAGTTGTATATACATGGAAACTAAATAAAATTCACACGCACCTCCGTAGTAATGTATGTGTGTGGTAGTACAAAATTAAGACGTCAAAAAATATTTTAATCGACGACCGGACGAGTAACTAACTTGTTTTGTGGTAGTAAACTTGTTTTGTCTTTTGCTGTCGTATTGCAAAAAGACTGAGATGAACATATCAATATCTTCAATTAAATGAAGTGGTCGTTGAAGTAGTATTTAAATATTTTCAAGTATTCAGTATTGCACCCTTATAAAACAAAGTCTCCTCATGTATGTGCCCCTTTTTCTTAAAATCTATACGGATTTTTGTATGGTTTTTACTAAAATATAGTGCAATACTTTGAGGTTATAGGAAATAGTGCGTTACGGTTTTATGTCAATTGACTGAAGTATAACGATTAATGTTAAAAATCTCGCCTGCTGGGAGCTTCCCACGCGGGCGAAACTAGGTTTATTATAATATTTGATAGAAAATACATTTGTGTTATTGATAAGTTAAATTGTTTATTTCCAGCTATCAAGGATCCGGTGGAGCTGTGGCACGGCGCGGAGTGGTCGACGCCCCTGGCCACGTCGTACCGCTGCGCGGCGGCCACGCGCCTCGCCATGTCCGCCGATAAGAACACCGTGGCCACGCTCACGCTTTCCCAGCTGCAGGAGGAGGCCTTCCGGACCGCACATACGCAAGCGTTTAGCTCCGGTATGTTTAGCTTTAAGTAGTTGCATGTTAAATTAAACCGTTCAAGGTATTTTTATCAGATTGCACCCGACGGGAAATATTACGGGCACAACAGTTACCCATACATCCTATTTACTTTCGTTTCGAAATGTTTGTATGCGCATAACTTTCAAACGACTGGACCAAATTCGATATATTTACAACTTTATTATATTCCTTAGTGTCAGCAAATTTAAAGCAAGTATAAAGCTATTAAGACAGCCACAGAAACGCGTGGGCTGGTCAGCTAATTGAGTATAATGTTCTGTACGAATTTGGTCGTAACCAATGTTTGAAGCTATGAAGGCTCGAGTCGATCATAATTGTACGTAATTAAACAATTTCGGATGCAATTTGTAATTTGTTTCCACCCCTTATGAGTTGTGATCTGGGTAAACTTAGTTTTATTGTACACAAGGTAATAATAATATTAAAATACAAATTGGAACAACGTCAGCATCAAAAAGAGGCGGTTACTTGTGAAAATAATCATTCTTAATATTTGAATTATTGTCGTAAAAGTGATGTAAAGTTAAATATAAACAAGTTATGTTATTAATTATAAATGTCGAGATAACGTGTGGCGTTGTTAAACAGCGTAACGCACTATTAATATGATTATTAAAGTATATATTCAAATTAATAATTTATATACAGACGGCTTATTAATGTTATCAGTTATCGCCGCCGTCGCTGATAAGCTCGGAATCACATCCCGACGTGTTTTATTAGTGAAATAGTAAATGATTTGAAAATGTTGTTGCTCATTACATCGATTGGGTAATATTTGTATCAAGTACCGGTAGTTGTCGATGTTAGCGCTGTTGCACTCGTATGGTGAAATCCATAAACCGTGTTTACACTAATCTTTGTGTGTTTAAACTATTTTTGTGCGGTTATCAACGTAAGATTTTTTGTAAGTCATTAAAAGAGCGCTCAATATACAGTCAGCTTAAACTTAGCCGAGTCAAAGGTTCTTTGGAGGTCCCGGAGTCCTCAACTTGCGAAGAGAAAACCCACCGGGGGTTTTACTGCGGTTACATCCCACCCATCCCACAAACCCCTTTGTCGCTATATTTTTTGTCTGTCTACCTGTTTGTTCCGGCTAATCTCTGGTACCCCTGGACCGATTTTGATGTAACTTAAACTGGAAAGATAGAGGAGGTTGTGGTGCATCATATAGGCTATATTTTATGTTAGAATTCCCGCGGGTTCGGGATTTACGAAGGAAAACGTTTGTGGCATATTGATTTCCACCCGGGCATCCGCGGGCACAACTAGTTTGCAATACGATGGCCCTTCGTTGGTTATCAACCTTTTATGTCACCGACGTCAGTAGACGTATCACTTCTTGACCATTGACGAAACAACGAATATAAATAAATTATTTAATTAAATTCAGTAACGTCTAAAGCTAAGGCAGCCTTTATAAACGCATGTAATAACATTAATCTAGCAACACTAAGTGCGTCACTGTATTTAAACGGATTTACATATTGTAATACTTCCGGTGACACAGTTTTTATTTTTCGTATCAAAAGATAAAGTCAATCTATTTGTTCAACTGAAAGAATAGTATGCAGACTCTATTATCAAGGTAGTTAGGTGTATAATAATTACAATGGTATTCTATTGTAGATTGTAACAACCTTACATGTCGCTGAACTTTCATATTTAATTAGTATATATACTTCCATATGATTTTTTCTTGTATTCTCATAAATAATGTTAATAATTGCAGCGCGTATATTTCAGATTATTATTTTACGTACGCAATGACACGAGGGTATTACCCGAATACAAACATTGATATATTTTGGAGATTATCGCCTACGTCAGTGGCAATAAAAAAAGGGAGCCAAATCTGGTTGTTTAGTAAACTTTTATTGAACTAAATAAGTACACGTCTGCCGTGCGCCGTTGTGTCGCAGTTATGGAGCTAACGAGCCAGACGCGGCCCTGGAGCCACTGAGCCATATTAACAACGGTGCGTGGTGTCCGTTTCAGCTCGCGACTGCGGCGGCGGCGACGTGCCGGACGCGGTGCCCATCGCCGTGGGGTGCGCGCTGGGCGGGCTCGTGGTGGTGGTGCTGGCCGCCTACCTGCTGGCGCGGCGCCGCTCGGCCGCGCGCGGGTACCTCTCCATGTGAACCGACAGGTATTTATTTATGTCGGCGTGCTCAATCGTATGATACGACCCGCGCCCAGCTGTGGGACAGCTTCGTCGTCATGGTTTATTGACTCGTCATTGAAGTGATTTTTTTTTCCAGATAAACGTGGAGTGTCGGCGTACGTAGTCAATATAATAAATGTAGACAACAGATAAGAGATAAAAATAAAAACCTTTGTTGCGTCGCATTTTGTCGGATAGTCAGTTGCCAAATACGTGTATCTAATTAAAACAATTTTCTTGACATTAATATTGTAGTATATTGATTTATTCAGTTTTGCGGGTAGCGAGAGATTTGCTCAAGTTCGGACGTTGGCTACGCCGACCGAGACCGGAACCGATCGTATCTAAGGTTCCGGCTTAACATCGAGGTTTGGGTTCGAGGATGTATTTAAATTAGGATATAAATAAATTTAAAAAAATATTTTCGTAATAGACCGGGGCGGTGATGTGCAAATTGACAATTTACTGTACAACATGTTATGAGTAGGGTGACATTACTAAATTCAATCGTCTGTGCCGGCCGTTTTTGGTCTCTTGAGAATAACTAATGGTTCAATGAAGACAATTTAAATATATGGTCATTTAAACTTTTGAAATAAACAATTAAATGGTATACAATTGTATTGAATAGTACAGTTTTTGTTTAATTTCCCTATTACGATTTTAAGTGTATGTTTTTATTTCGGGCCATAATATGAGTGGAGTAGAAATGTTTGTTTTTAACTTAGCGGTGACATTTCCAAGAATATAACGGCTTTCACTCGCTTGTTTTAAAATAAGGTTTACAAAGGTGCGTTAAAATAGTGAAAAACGTAATTGTATAGAAATGTGATGTTATCTAGTAGTTTTAAAACAATTCAATTCGTAATATATTTCCAGAGCGACACATTGCGATGTGTCGTTTTATTGTGATTCGTACGAAATTCTTATTTTAAAACGTTTGTGCAGAATTCCAACAATTTTTAATTAAATGCTTTGTATTGTAATGTAAGCAACTACGTCTGTCCATGAAAATAATAATTGAAGATAGCGACATAGTTCGCGTGTCGCAGTAAACAGTGTCTATAGAAATATACCTTTATATAATAATATAATACGTGTTACTTTAAGCTGGACAGTTCCAACATTTCCACATGACCACAAAATTGTTTCCCTTAGTTGTTACTTTGCTAGGAATATTTTATGTTGTAGTTAAGCTAATTTTCTTCATAAATAATAGTTTTAAATGTGTATTAAGGTTTTTTTTGCAATTGTAGGATTTGTTCTTTTGTGGGTCTCTTTGAAATATTTTGATTGCATTCAACTTTAAATATATTAACGTGTATGTTTAGTTGTCTAGGAATTGTCCAGAATGTTGACACTGCGGTAGTTGTGTGACGGGCGCCTTGTGGGTGGCGCTATGTGGGAACTAAAGTTTAAAATGTTAAGTATAAATGATTTGTATACACTAAGTGACGTGATGTGTTTATATATTTCGTTCAGTGGTATTAGGCCCAAACTTGTATTTAATTATAAAAATGTCCCGGTGTCTATTTTGTTTTATTTCTATTTTGAATACGGCTTGTCAGCGCGGCGTCACCCACAACGCGATCGTTAAGAAACGTCTTGTGATGTATGACACGTATGATTAAATGAAAATAAATGTTTTTTATTGCCAACTCGGCTTTTATTTCAAATGTATTACAATAAATACGTTATTTACAGGCGTCGTATGTACAGTGGGGCTTAACTACTGAACACGGCTTCACATTTGTATCTGATTTCAATTGTTTGCGAACTTCAACATGCTGCCAACGTCAACCTATCAAATACAACATTATAAATTGATATTTGTATCGAATTATATCGTAGGAATACATTTTGTACTATTAGGGCAATAGTGACCATATAAAATAGACAGGTATTACATTATTTACTCGTAAAGGCATTACGGCAGTAGTAGTCGTAGCCCAGTTTTCATGCGAGTTATGGATTTGAACATTTTAATTTCAAAATATGGCTTTGTTACAAATTTGTTATGGCTTGCTTCAATGAAGGAGACATAAATCTTAAAGTAACCTAAGTTCCTTGAGAATTCTCCATAAAATGAAGAAAAATTCTAAAAGTGAGTGGATTTCGTTAAACAGTAGATATTAAATAGTGCCATATTTTATATTTTTCACATTATACACACCCGTGTCTACCCTTTCACATGGCTAGAAACTAATCACTATTGTTTAAGAAACGTGTTCACATTACCCAACTGTAAGTATAATCATTATGAAACCTAATACTGAAGAATGAAGAATACCTGGATACAGAGTATACCTAGTAATGTGTAATGTGTAATGTGTGGGGAAACCATCTTGCAGGTTAAGTAGTGTTTCCTCGATCATTAGCCAATTTGCGGTTTTGTTAATTGACATACAATCTATTTATCTTGTATACATTGCATAGGTTGATACTGTCTATTTTTACAAGGTCATATTCAATTTACCAGACGTTGCATATTTCATTTAATAACTTACTATTAGTAACTATTGTATTTAGATTTGTGACATACAAATTACTACCACATCTATTAAAGCTCATCCCTAACTTATTACCTATTTACATAGCTATGACTGTCCTCTGCTCCATCTAAGTACGTAGCGATCTAATTAGAGTTAAATCAAACATTGACCTTTAAATTTTCTTACAAAATCACGGCTTACATTATGAATTGTAACACAATTTTCTTCAAATGTAATGCAAATTATGTTTTGTGACCCATTATTAAGTGTTAATGTTATTATGCGAACGACAAACAACCTTACATTACTAAAACATACAGTTAATATATCGATAGGTGTATTTACAAGTACCTAGTCTAAACGAATACTGGTTGCTTATTAAACGTATTTACTTATCAAAACAATTATTTATTTATTTACACATGAGTATTGTGCTGTGCTCGCCGAGAGATGATACACCACAGAACAGAAACGATATAAGTAGTACATTTATACTTCTGTACTGATATTGTAAAAAGGAAACATTTGATTGTTACTATTGAATAGGCTCCAAGACAACTGGACTGATATGAACAATTATTTTACCAATAGAAGCCGACATTGTCTCTAATGAACATAGGCTACATTTTATCGCGAAAAAATGTTTAATTCCTACTGGAACACAGGTAATAGGTACATAGCAATACGATTAGATACAACGATAGGTTAATTGCTATGTGAGAACATCAGGCGTTCGAATAACCGATCGTCGCTACACTTATAGGGGAGACTTGCTATCTTTTATAAAGCAATACACGTTTGAGGGGTCAGCTAGTAATACAATAAACACTGTCAAATTATTTTGTAGTTAAAGAAACTTGTGCTAAGTTGAATAGATTCCAATAGGAATTGAACTCATCCAAGTATTGAAACAAATCTTTACCTGATAAAATTAAATTACCCAAATTTCAACACACGCTTACGAATGTGGCACAATGACAACCTGTACGCCGCTGTAAGGGCGAATTTCCGTCTATTAGAAAGAAAGAGAAGATAAGAGAGCCGTACTTGTCTTTATGATCTTTAACTAATACGGGCAAAAAAATGGAGACAGGCGGGGCGCCCTGTTTGTTGTCTCTTTTTTGATACATACATATTTAGGCTGGCTCGGCCTCTAGTATATTTTCTCTATGGGTACAATACACTATCACGTAATTTAGAAGCGACTTTTTTTTGTGATGGTACTAGGAAGTCATTGCTTATTGGATTCTCCGAGCTTAGTACAGAACAGGTTTGATACCACCACTCACTAGATCATATTTTTGCATGGACAGACCCAAGTTACTCAACAATGTTATCACTAGTATCATTATCTATTCTGATCTTTAACGTTATAAGTCACAAAGTTGTGTATATAAAATTGTATATATGCGAATCTATTTTATAACTAATTTCTGGAATTATTCTATATAAAATACGTAGGGACGTAGCCATGTCAAATACAGCGCTAATATTATTATATCACTATTCTGTGGTCTACCATTTTAAAATACCAAATCACATACCCTTATTAATAGATTTATAGTTAAATATTTACAATTCTTATCTCAATAAGAATAAATTAAACATAACAGTAGATATTGTAACTATTATAGAACCACAAATGTAAGTCAAATATTTAAGAATTAAAAGTGCAATTTCTTCTATAAGCTATCTTGAACTTATTGAAAAGTTTCTGTCTAGCCTCTACAGATAGCCTCCTGAGCTTATATAAGGCTGTAAAAATAACTGATACAAATAGATAGGGCCCATTATACTGGTAATAAACCTATTCCGCATGCCAACCTTTTGAATTTATAGTTGAATCGTGACACGTGGGGGTCAAAAAGGTAATTATTTGACAAAAATATACTCTAATAGTTAGCAAAATATGCGAATTGTGAGTCTATATTTTATTTACTTATTGTTAAGTATCGAACTAGCATGTTCGCCTAGTTTTAAACTGACTATTGTAACTTATGGATGTCAATAGTCAACTTGTAGTCAAGTTCGTAAGTTGTCAGCGACGTGTTGTTAATAAGAATAGTGTCATTTTCATTGAAAGTTTCACACATGTTATTTCTTTGTATGCGAAATTCAATATTGTTTCCGATACAGTACGGTTTGGCAGCGAGAAAGGCTTCTTGTTTTTATTATATCATACTTCTGTATTTTTCATGAATACTTTACTGATTATTACCGAGAACAGTGCAAAAAAATTACCAAATAGACCAAAATAATTTTGTAATGCGAAATTTTCTCGTTTAATCTGTGTTCTATGAAGAGAAATCTTATCTTAACAAGAGCTAGTTTGTCCGACATTGACCTACTTACTAATGGCACGATTTGGGTTAAGCTAATCGTTAACATTACACTATAAGGCACTTTACACACTACAATAATTTGCGCTCGTAAACCACATTCGGCGCAAAGTTCGTGCAAATGAGTGTGTACTTAAATCTAGACTCGGTACAGCAGCCGTTGTTCTTCACGTGCGCACCACGCCGTGACACTACAGAGCCGGATTAACCTTGTCAGGGGCCCGAGGCAATACAATTCTCGGGCCCCTTTTTATTACTCTAACTAACCGACTCGTGTCATGTTAAAATCTTTTGTTATTTAAACAGTATTGTTATTATAAAATGGTTCACAAATTTTCATTTCATAAAAAAAAAATTCTTGATGCGTGTTCGCTCGGGGCCCCTGTCGACGCTGGGCCCCTCAGCAGTTGAATACCTTGCCTAATGGTTAGTCCGGCCCTGCTTGTACAGATATCGTATTATTTATAGTTGTAAAACTCTCGGCAAGATTGTTTATGATAATCTTCGCTTTTCTTTTTCAACACCAAATATAGTGAATACTCCAATATCTGCGGTCTAAAAATGCGATCCAAGTTGTCAGTATTGCAATAAGCTACACAATTTAAGGAAGCATCCGCGTTTTTCATCGACACGACACGATCTCTTCACACTACTGACTTCGTGCTCTTATAATACGTACAGACTGTTACATTTTGCACATTCTGCATTGATCGGTCGCCACGTTTCTATGTAATAATGTGCTTCGTAGTATAGTCTCAGCTTATTATTATTGTAATTATTAAACTACAATACTCTGAGCACAATGGGTGTCGAAGATTATTTTTTAAATTGTAAAAAATATTCATTGCAGCGTGCGTAATACTTGTCAATCCATATTCTGTTGTTCTCGTTCTGTCTAGCAGTCCGTGAACTACCTGCCGAACACAATTAAGTATGCACTGTTAATAGTATTGGTGAAAAGCCATTCTGATTCAGATCGCCAGCGCGGATAATGACGACACGTTTCAGGGAATAGCATTGTTCAGCGTTAAATGGGACTGAAAAGGTTAATTGCAACAAAACTCATACTCAACCTAACGAGGAGGCTGGTCCTACAACTATTTAAATAATCAAGATATCTCACCTAGGGCGTAGGACAGGAGTCCAAAAGAACGTTATGTAACCCCTCCATCTCCGCCCAACTTCGTCGCTGTCCGCCCACCACCACGTCACGGATGCAGCCCTTGAAGCTCTCCCGTCCCTCCTCCGCGCTGCCTTCTAAAATAACATTTGACGATGTAACATTATCCACTGAAATTTGTATTTAATTAAACAAAAAGTACATAAAATTTACGCATACAAACTAACAAAAGGCAAATAAGTTCATACAAGAAAGAAACGACTAGCTATCGTCACAATGGATAGGCAAGTTATTGAAACGGTTTGAACATAATAAAACGCCGGAATCACCTGGCACGGCGCCGATGACGAGCGGCGCACGTCCCAGCGCCGAGAGGTCGTCGTGCGGCGTGGGCAGCAGCGCGCGCGGGGAGCCGGCCGCGTCCAGCGTCAGCGACAGCGCCCAGCGGCCCGCGCGCGCCGACACCGCGTGCCACGCGCCGCACGACGCCGGCGCCTCTGCGCGCGCCCCGCCCCCAGACAGCACCACCTGGGCAGTAACAGGCCATCTATCATCGATCATCTTTATGATGTCAATATGTCACAAAATGTCAAGTGTGCTTGTGTGTTTACATTGGTCCTTCGAGTCAGATTTAGGCTAAGATTTAATAGAGTATAGTGCTGCCTTAGTGGAACGCTCACTAAGTGTAAAAAGTGGATAAGACAGACTCGGTACTTATAAACGTCACGTTGACTCGGCTGAAGCTTAAGCCGAGTGTATTTTAAGTGCACAATTTTGGTACTTAACCACTCAAAAATAACTGTCCATCCTGCAAACCAAGCGCAAAGTCTACGATAAGCTTAAGCGCGGTTTGTAGATTCACCGTTAAACATCTGAACACTCGTTTGTAGTTCGTCAAAGGCTCGTCAAGTGCATCATGCATGCTAAGCTTTTTGAACCAAAACCAGAATTTATTATCTTGCACTTGCATCGTGCGCTCACTCACCAGCCCGTCCTTGAGCTCCAGCAGCAGCTCTCCCGCGGAGAAGATGACGCCGGACGGTGCCGTGGACCGGAACTGCAGCTTTATCTCGACGGACTCGGCCTCCTCGCTCCACCACTTGCTGGACCACACGGCGTGCGCGTCGCCTGACCACACAATGTATACCACCGTATTATAACATTCGCATACGTTGACTGAGGTATTATGTACATGGATAAGGTGGACGATATAACACAATGTTTTTGTTGATTCCTGATTAGCTCGTCTGAGGTTTGAATTCAATTAATACTGTTACGGTAATCCGTGATTGTATAAAAACAATTATTCATCGGTATATGAGTTTAAATGTGTAATATAGTTTGCGATGAAATAAGTGAAGTTTGAGTTTAATTATATCAAGTAAAGTAATGGATTACCAATGAAGTGTAGAGTTTTATGACAAAATATGAAATATATAAAGTCAGTTCACCTGCAAAGTACGCGCCTCTCTCGACGCTGGGGAAGCACTGGCCCACGGCGTGGTGCGCGCGCGCATCTCTCACGAGGTCCTCCGCGCGTCCGCACACGGTGACCCGCCGCACGCAGCCCACCAGTCCGCCCACACGGAGCACCTGACAGCCGACACCATTGTCACACATGTCACGTTGTCCATTCAGAGCGAATAAGAAGCGCAAGGAGTTACTAGTCTCAGAAGAAGATTGTATCTGGCGGGCCGGACGCATCGTACGTACTTCGATTTTAGATTAGATCTTAGATCGTACACATCACTAAATTTTCACATTGGGCATGCATATGATGTTTTTAATCAACCCTTCTCTTCAATATTAATGAAGTATTGACAAATCATCCTTGTTTAATTAACTTTCTAAAAAATAGTCAAATGTAGCTACCGTTCCAAAATCGGTAGCCTGCATAGATTCTACGAGAACGACGCTACAAAATGTGGTTATGCTTATTTGAAAGCCTTTTCCACCGTATGATGTATAATAAGCCACAAATTTGGGCTGTCCGTAGTATGATGGACGAGGTAATTTACCGCTTGGAGCACTGAAAGTTCAGTAACTCACAGAGTTGGGGATGTGCGGCGGCGGCGCGGCGGGCAGCCCGCCCACGAACAGCTTGGCGGCGCGCGCCAGCGGCGGCGTGCGGGCCGTGGCCGCCGCGCCTCCACTCGCCAGCACTATGCGCGACTTGGAGATACGAACTGTCACCTGTAACGAAACGGCACATTTCCCACTCTTTGTATTGTTTTAGATAAATTGAAAAGATGGGCTGAGGAGTTTATATCGCCGTTTCTTCTCCTTAATGACAAAGCGCCTTTTCGAAACGGAAGTAAACGCACAATATGACGTGCATAAGTTTATCAATGATACCTGTATGAATAAATGAATTAGAATTTAATGTAAGGTCTACGCCGGTTTTTGTCGTATTAGTAGGAAAATATTTTTAAGTGATCCTTAGGTAGTCGAGTAGTTACCGCTCTCCAGGTGCCGTCCGAGACGTTAGCGGGCAGCGAGAGGTCGCGGCGAGTGCGGCCTCGTACTGTCAGCTTCAACTTGCCCTCGCGGACGCACAGCACTATGAAATGCTTCGGTTTGGCGCGGGGACCCTGTTGCAAGTTGAAGGCGAAATTACTTTATGTAAAGTCATGTGACTATTTGTTAGAAACTAAGTAGCGGTTAGATATCGACTGCCCTCGTCGTTCCGTTGTAGTAACAATTGACGTTACGTTAGGCAACACAGAGCATGATTCAGCCAATATGAGAGGGTAAAACTCGATTATCGATAGGTAGCAATCTATTACACATCGGTGAATTGTGATTCTGTACAATTGAAATATAAACCTTAACTTCAGTCGCCACCTAAATTTTGCAATAAAAATATGATGATGTCCACAGATAGGTACCTATCGATAATCGAGTTAATTAACTGAGACATAAATGAAAAATCCCGGGCTATTCTTATTTTAAATCGAGTGTTAATGCCTGTATAAGTATAAAGTAAAAGTGAATACAGACCGGTACTAGGAACACGAGTCCTTCAGTAGCGAAGGTGCGCAACTGCAGCGACACGGCGAAGTCGTGCTTGGCCTGTCGCGGGGGCCGCACGCGCAGCGCCGCGTGGCTGCCGGCCGCGTCGCCGAACCGCACCGCGCCCGCCTCCACCGTGTACGACCACGACTGAAACAACGCACTGTTTATAGCTGGATCTCTTTAAATTGAACTCTACGTGCTTTGAGGAACACAACAAAACGCTTAGCGAGATTCGAACAATATATTATTATGTAGGTACGCTTACTATTCGTCAAAAGAAAAGAGGTTGAGAAAGTTGTTCTGCTCGTTCATTTAAGGGTTGTTTATTGGTTATGACGAGTAGGCTTAATATAATTATTTGATGTCAATAACTCGTACATGATCAGAGCCCCAAGACGAAATTTACACATATAAAGATGTTATGATTTCGTCAAAGGGTGATTTCTCAGACGGGCCACCTGATAGCAAACAGTCACCTCCGCCCTTGACACCGAAGGCCTTATCGTTGCACTCCCGACCAAGAAGGAAGCGGCAGACTCACTTATAACTGGCTCTGATGTGATTAAATGTTCAATGGATGTGATATGAGACCGTACTATAGGTACTTGCATGATCTCGGGAACTCGGGAATGGATTGGATATTACAGATTGGATGCAACTAACAGTGTTGGTAGATTTTGTAGGGAAATAAATACCTTGGAGCAGTGCGCCGCCGAGTCAGCCTGCTGCAGTGCGCGGGGCTCCGGCGACGGCGCGGGGCGAAGCTCGTCGTCGGCGCGGCCCAGTTGGACGCCGCCCCATCTAATCGCGTTCTCCACGCCTATCAAACTGTACACCAGACGATAGTTACGGTTAAGCATCTCAATATACTGCAAGCATGTATCTGATTGGCTTATAACGTTGGAGCATAATAATATTCTGATGCTACATTCGAAGTAAGTTAAAAATATTTCTCGATTCCTGGACATTAAAGAAATGAGAAGATATTTTTGTTTTAATTAACTTCCATAACTGTAATCAAAATCAGAGGTCATGGCGGGAGCGAATGCGAAATCGTTTTTATGTTCAGTGTCTCACCTGGAATCCACAATAAAGTCCATAACCGTGCCAGTGAAGTCTCCGGCCGGGAGCGCGGGCCTATTAGGCCGCGCTGGCGAGCCACCCAGGTAAAGCCCGCGCGGGCGCTGCGGGAATCCGCCACCGGGCAGGGCTCCGCTACCCAGGAGCTTCTCGTCACACCACACTTCTAGCTAGAGGTTACGGTTTGTTGAATTTTGATTGACAACAGACAAAATACGATAATTTTGTTTTCTTAACGTCTCCGTGAATCACAGAATCATAGTGCAGGATTTAAATGTGTACACCGAGATGTAATTTATTCAATAGAACGCCATGTTGTGGCAACTTTCCTCTATAGGTACAATATTTAAAAAAACCGTTATTACCAACATCAAGGACGTATTGATAAAAACTTTGCCACTACTATCATTACCACTGTATCACAGTAGTAAATCACCACCAAAATTATCTTACATATCTGGGTCAACGTCTCCGGAATCACACCAGCACTATTCCTCCGTCTTCACTTAACCATTGATCGAATATTGGTGCTAAGCTGAGGATATGTCATAAGTTATATGATGGCAGATAACAAGTGATAATCGATGTGAGATCGTACCTGCTTGTGCCCCCGCAGCAGCCGCACGGCGTGCAGCCGGCCGTCGTCCAGCCGCGTGCCGTTCAGCCGCAGCCGCAGCTCGTTCTTACCCGCGGACGCCAGCACTTCCAGCTCACCTGACACAATACAATAGCCTTATACCTCAAATTACATTATTGACTTAATTGACATTTCAGTTATGATTTGTAACACATTATAGCTTCCCTCGGCACTATGTATATCATAGCCTATGCGATGATGTTCGACCAAAGAAGTTCGAGAATTCAAACAATGTGCGAGTATAAAGCTTATTAAAACAGGCAACTAATTATCGTCTTTTATACTAACCTAGTGAAACGTTTTTATGCTGTCAATAACAGACGTTGGACTCGATATTTAATGCCCATTTTGTACATACCATTCTGACTTGGGAATATTCCTCGCCACTATCACTTCTTTGTTGTTGTCAGTGGTAATATAAACTTGGCCGCAGCCCATTAGTTGTCCCTTGCAGAGCCCCGAGGTCTGTCTTTTCTAATGAGATCTGAACGTAGCTCTATCATAGTTGAATTAGCGTACCATCGACTAGTGCGAGCACCAGGTAATGCTTGTCATCTCCGTCGTCATCGTCCACCTCGTTGTCGCCGACGGCGGAGGACGCGCGGACCAGCAGAAGCCCCGAGGGACTTCGCGCCCGGAACGACAGCCCCAACGCCCCCTTGCGCCGGAAGCTCGGCGATGGGAGTTCCACGTAGCCCGCACCTTCGAAAATTGCTGAACGGAGAATCTGAAGTAATAAGAGTGAGATTAACGTCATGGTGGAGTTTTATGTAAACATATAGCACTTATTCTTAACTATGCATTTTGGTAACTATTCCTAGATCATTTATTTAAAATTTATTTGCAATGACCTTGTTTATCAAGATAGGTCCTCGGTTCACACCCCGACCGGTTAGACGTTAATTTGCCAATTTATTTTCTGGTATTGTATGTTTGTGTAGTGTGATTTGTGTGTAGACTGACCCGGGGAGCGCAGCCGAGCTCGACGCCATGTCGTGCGGCAGTGTCCAACAGATTGTACCCCTCGCGGTCGACGGTGAGACTGGACACGCAGCCGAGCAGTGCGGGTGCGGCCGGGCCTGCGCCCCCGCCCCCTGCGGCTCCGGGGGGTGTGCCGCCCACCCAGTAGAGCGCGTCGCTCAGCTCGGGCAGGTCCCCGGCGGACTGCACGGGCGGACTGGGGGAGCCGAGGGTCTCCTCGCCGTTCACGCGCAGGCTGCCTGGGGAATGCGTCGGACTCTTGAATGTTGAACGTGTTTAGTTTTTGTTACACGTTTACAGGAAGGCTTTATGCGAAGAAATTTTTACAAGGAATCTTTTGTATACATTATTTATAATTTAGAATTATGCTAAACGGTAAAAACACCGAGTATGCCATTATGTGTGCCAGATGGCATGCAAGACGAGCAGATACATGCATGTTTGTCACTAGGGTTCACTTCAATCAAGGAGGTTGGCTTCGAATCACGGAAAGTCAACGTAGGTCTTTTGTACTTCTTCACTCCGATAAAACATGACCGACTTCTCCGATTGCCGTCTTGTCGTAACAGTGTAGTAAGCACATGTGCACAACCTCTCTCCAGGCCGTTGAAGACGCGCGAGGCCTGCAGGTGTTGCGCCCGCCCGTCACACGTGCGCGCGCGCGCCGCTATCTCCAGCCGCGAATGTGCGTACTGCACGCGGAACACCACGCGACAGTCCACCACCCATACGCTCACCGACCGGTTCTGAAATACACCGTACAATCGAAAACCTATGCCAAATAATATTTGTGCACAACGGAGTCAAAATTTTACGCTATGACGTCATACTTGATCTCTTGCAGAAACTTGGTACATAATCTTCATTAAAAAATTGAAATGATATTTGCCTAATCAGTACGTTGAGTAAAGAGTAACGTTATTGTATTTTTATATTGAGTTTAATCATTCTTCTTGTTTTAACCTTGTAAAAAAAATGTTTTTTCCCAAATAAAAATTATTAACGTTTTAGTGTATAAAAATATGGGTACAGGCATAATAAAGATTGAAAAGTTTCCCTCGATATACAACAGCTAATGTGACTATATCAGTTGAGTGACAATATTAGGGTTTGGCAGTGTCTAGTTACGCAGTGACACTGACATTAACGGTGTCTCTGGCGAGGAACAGCAGCGCGTGGTGGTCCCGCGTGCGGAACGTGAGCGACAGACTGAAGCGGCGGCGGTCGGCGGGCCGCAGCGACGAGCGCCGCAACTGCACGTAGCCGCCGCCAGAGAACCACACCGCCTGCTCGCCGCGAGCCGCGCTGAACCATCTGGGACCAACCATGTATAAATGTACTCAAGTGTTCCCTTCCTGCAGCTGGTATGAGTTACGACCATCGCCGCCGTCAAGCAAGTTTTTTCTACACTAGCAAGGCAAGAAAAAGGGTTTTGAATAATATTTTTCTTAGGTTTTAAAGTATACTTCATGTTACTACAATTACTAGTGTGTTTTTAGTTTCGGAATGGCTCGAAGGACCAAAATTGTGATATGTGTTAAAACCTGCTTCATATTCCTTTTTTTATTTAAGTTCGAAACTACATAACTCATCCAAAGGAGTCACCGATAAGTTTCCGGACAATAAGTAAACGTATATCACCAAGGTTTATTGCGAAAAGCGATCTCTTACATATAATAATAATAATAATAATAATAATTGTTTATTGCCTCTACAACATAGTTACATTTAGGTGAAAACAAAAGAGAATTATAATTATTGGAGACAAAAGGAGACGG
>DWPQ01000141.1:0-21425 GCA_018251795.1 Perichares adela
TTGACTACGATTCCACCCAATAATAGGCGGTGATGAAGCCATAGATGGTGAAGCGCACTACCTTAGTAAAAGCCTATTAACTCTCTTCTTGAATTTCTTGAATTGTATAAAATATTAATCATATTATAATAATGATTAATGATTCTAGACACACCACGATTCATAAAGTCGAAGCAAGGTAAACAGCTGATTTTACTAAACGGGTACCGGTATTACACGAAAGTAGTGAAGCGCTTCGGGGCGTCAGTGAAGAAGCGGTGGTACTGCTCCACCAACCACAACCGTGGCTGCTCCGCCACCATCAGCACCCTCGACGACAAGATCATCAGAATGAACAGTTTTCATAACCATGAACCAGTAGCGTTTTATTTGTAACTAGCTGTGCCCGTGGCTTTGGCCGCGTGAAAATCAGTGTGTCGCAAAGTTTTTCCCATGTAAATCCGAATTCTAGGATAAAAAGTAGCCTAAGTTACTACGTAATACATCAGCTATCTTCCAGTTAAAGTCCCGTCTAAATCGGTCCAGCCGTTCCAATGATTAGCCGGAACTGATAAACAGACAAAAATTTTAAAAACTGTTGTTTTGGTATGTCTACCATGTATGCATACAATGCATTAGTAAAAAGCGATTATTTAATATTACAAACAGACACTACAATTTTATTTAATTATATCTATAGATTTACGATAAGGAAATGAGGTTTATAGAAATACTATGAAAAAACCATGTTGAAACCAACAGATAATTAATGTAGTGTTCCTGCTGTATCTTAATGGGTCTTTAATTTATGGAATGTTTATTATGCTGCAGTTATTGCTAGGAGTCAATATTAATCATAATAAATGTATCACATCTTAATCTTTTATTTTCGTAGTAAATTGTTGTTATTAGTTTTTTACTATATTTAACTTTGTATTTTTGCTAATAATAAATTATTTTTAAAGTTCGTAATGTGAATTGTTCTATGGAGCGAAAGATAACTATTTTGTCACTATCATCACACCATTGGAGATCGTTATTCATTCATTAATTCACTCACTTAGTCATTCACTCCTACAGTCACTCATTTAATCATTCACTGACTTATTCCTTCACTCCTACAGTCATTTATTCCTTCAATCACTCACTCGCTCACTCACTCATTCAAACCTTCACTGACTTATGCACTCACTCATTCACACCTTCACTCACTCACTCCCTCAATCATTCCTTTTATAGTCATCAGTGTCATAACTTACGCCCTTACGAGGTAAGGTTATAATAGTGCAATCGATTGACTCTATCACGTACTAGTTTCAGATATACCCCAATTCGTTAAGTCGAAGCAAGGTAAGCCATTGATCCTGTATCAAGACTTCAAGTATTACTTGAAGGTGGTATCGAAGTGTATAAATGGTACGGTGAAGAAGAGGTGGTACTGTTCAACCAACCACGGACGAGGGTGCTACGCCGCCATCACTACGGTAGATGATGAGATTGTCAAGATTAACAGTAATCACGATCATAGTCCTTGAGGGATGGAGTATTCCGTGGAACTATACATGAAGGAATATTGAAGTCAATGTATAGATTTTTATAAGGTTCTTGGTGAAGACTATAAACAGCGCTTTGTTGAAGCCACTGTATAGATTTTTATAAAGTTTCTGGGTGAAATAAATCACCGCTTACAGCGCTTTGTCAGACTTTCATTTGGTTTGCAGTATGGACAAGTAATTTTATCCGGTTACTAGCTAACCCCGCCAACGTTGTTTCGCTATTTTTCACATTTTCCATTATTTCTTCACTCCTATTAGTTGGAACGTGATGTTATATAGCCTATAGTCTTCCTCGATTAACGGACTATCTTACGCCGAAAGAATTTTTCACATCGGTCCAGTAGTTCCTGAGTTTAGCGCGTTCAAACAAACAAACAAACTCCTCAGCTTTATATATTAGTATAGATTTAATATTTGCCTCGTATAGAACGTATTGACTCGTAATGCACATCTTAGAAATTCAATGCAATTCTAATGAAACGTTAACACCGCAGACAGTGGCAGACGCTGACAAGTTCTCTCAATGAGGTGCGCTGGCTATAAAAGTGTAATGGAATGACGCACTGCGTGTTCAGATGCGAAATAAAACTGGACAAGTGCGATTCGACACGCGCGAGGAGGGATCTCGGTAGTATGAATTATATAAAACGGTCACACTTACAACCTCGTACATGGACTCCCTGTTTGGATATTGAAAGCGAGATTACAAACAATTAGGACAGCAGAACAAATATTTATCTATTATATTAAGGTCTCCCGCAGTAGAAAATCTAACCCAGGGCATTTCACTTATGGTACAGTTACTGCCAACGGTAAAATGTGGCATTTTTGGCATCATGTGTGCAACCCAAACAAAGTAAAACACTATGGCAACAAAAACACGTACACACAGAGTATAACATGGATTCGCTCTATGTTGACTCTATGTTGTAATGTAACGCATAAGTTAATCATTACTCAAGATATCATCCAGTGTTAGTGACGTTTCACTATATTAGACAATATGGCGACTTCGAGTTTTCTGTCAGCACCAATAGAAAAAAAACACGACAAACGAATTTTGCGGATATATGTTGTCGACTCGAAAAATTTTTTTTTTGTTTTATTATTCAAATAAGGTTGCGATCGGGTCTACCGTACCCCGTCAAGAAATTATTTATATAGATGTGTATCAGGCGCTGTAAATTAAATTTAAACATTGAACTTAATCAACATTTTCACTAGATATACGGAACTCTAATAAACGATGAACGACAGCTCCGCATCTCATTCACGTCTCATAAACACGTCTGGTAACAGAGTAATGAAAGATAAATCAACAGTTTTAATTATATAACCTGTGACGCATCTGTGGCTACATTGTATTGCGCGAATTTTCCCGCCATTCAACGTTCCTGTCAAAACAAACTCTGGATTTGGATTCTCGCCTCGGATTCACGAATCTCGACGAGAGCTGGTGCTGACATCTGGTGTAAACAGTTGGCTACAATCCATTAGCGACGGATAGGCACGGGCCTCAATGCAAATAAGGTCTGGAGCGATTCATCAAGCTACCTCAATCCTTATTAGAAAAATAATGGTAAAGGATCATTTGTAAAGCTGGCAACACAAACCATAGAGGCGAAAATACGTGTTCTTGTTCTACATTCATTTTTATTGCCCATTCTTCGTATCTTCATACTTTGACTACAATAACCAGGTCAGAAGATTTAATGTACCATCCGAAGCACTGATCGATCATAATTTTTTGCCATATTAGCAGTCACTAATACCACAGACTCTACAGGTGAAATCCATAAACCGAACTTAGGGTTATTTTTAAACGGTTTTATTTAGCTTACCCTGTTTATTTAGACTTCTTTAGTTTGCATTATGGGTAACTATTATTGTATGGTTATTAGCGTAGAATTTTCGTAGGTCACCAAAATGATGCACTCAAGATACACTCAGCTTAAGCTAAGGCTGAGAAAGTAATGTTTATAAATACGAAAACTTTGTTAGCTTGAAATTTTAGATTGAGATAAGTCAAAGTACGCTTTATAGATCTCAGACCAGACTACGTGGATGTTGGACTGTAGAAATAAATAAACAATTACTTATTTATTTCAGCATAACTAATAACAATCGAAAGATAATGTTTGTTGGTTGAGTTTTGGGCGTAGTCGTCGATCTACTTAAAATTAAATTTCGATTTAAATAACATTCAAATATTATATAGGTAGAAAGTTAAAGATATACATCACGCAATAGGGCCACGTACAACATAGTTTTGTTAATTTAACAGGTTATTGTCACGAAAAGTAATTCGGAAATGTCGGAAATTGTTACTTATAAAGGCATAAACATCTAGTAAAAACATGAAAAATCGAAAGATTAATTTTATTATAGGAACCAGTACAATAATTGAATCTACTCTGCCAAATGAGGTAGGAGTACAGGAGGTAAACAAATTTAATAGATGCGTATGTTATTGACAAAAATAAGTAATAATTTGGAAATAATCACGGGTTTCATTCAGTAGCGATATTTACATGGAGACATTATACTGTGGCTCGCAACCCAGCGGCATGACGTCACCCGCCTGGCGCCTGTGACCAATTTGCTTCCTTTCAGCGTCCCACACAAAATTTATATCAATAACAAAAAGAATACGACAAATATAGGCACGTGCCGGTACAAAACACTTGCTAAATTACTTGGAAGTAGGCCACGATATGTCAGGATGACCACTCTAGTTTGACCCTTGGAGGCCCATTGACCCACGTCTAGCCACCCTCTACGCTCGGAGCGCGGGGGGCGGAGAAGTTCTGGCGAGTGTTGCCATCTTACACGTTCAGATGAGCAACTTGGTTCACATCATGGATATTGTTTGTAACCACTGAATACCGCTTACAGCCCTGAAAACAGGAATTGAGATTTTTACATCATAAACTAGGCTTGTCAATGGCAATGCAATGGAACCGCCTAATAAATTTACATTTTATATATATAATTTTTATATTTATAACTTAGTGATCAACTATGTACACTATAGATACTAAAATGTGTGTGTATCATGTTTTAAATAGAAAAAATATAAAGTTACATAATAATAAATAATCGAGAACGCCGACACAGTTATGTAGTCGAAATCTAGGATACATTTGTATTTAAACGAGAACTAACATAAAACGTCACCGAGCCTGCGTAAGTTTATCCGCAAATCGAGTTATTTGTCTCGGCGTCTACTAGAAACGCGAGTGGAATAAATTGCGTGAAAGTCACACTACCATAACTACGTAGTATCTAATGGAACCGAAAACTACTTCCGATGCATGTTTCTTATAAATTACAATGTTAATATGTTTGAGTTAAATTCGAGTTTGCCTGAAATATCTTTCGTTATGTCATCACCATCCCAACTCATGAATGACTGTTATAGCCGTAATTCATCACGCTGATCAATTGCGGATTGGCAGAAGAGAGAACAAGCATGTAGGTGTCACGAGATTTTCCTTTCCGTCAATAAATAACCAATGTTTTATTGCTCTGTGGAGTAATATTTTGTGCACTATAACATCATGACATCTTTAATACTCTGTATAGATTTAGTAATATGCCATTGCGTCATTAAGGTTTAAGCCTGAAATACAACTGAATACCCACTTGGTCGTATCTTGTACCTAATTTATGCATACAAAAGCCACAGATTCTGTCGATTCTGGGTGTACTGTACAACATGCAGAGAAGGAAAGGTTGGCATGGATTTGAAGACGGAAACACCCCTTACGTCTCCAGGTATACACGAGTACCTACTTTACTCCGTATAGTTTCCGCCTAGATCCTCAGTTCTGGATTCCACACCCGCTGAAAGGTTGCCGTAATGCATCCAAATATTTAGTATATAAGCTAAGCTAACGAATTCCTTAAAAAAATAATATATGTACACTTTGTTAAGTAGAAATCAAATTAGGTCATGCGAGTGAGGTTCCTACAATATTTTTGTTGAAGCAATAGCACCAACAGCGCATTGTCTAAGGTTGAAAAGCTTGCAAATAATGCGTGTCTCGACGTTATAATTGCGGCGAACGCATAACATTTTTAACCTTAATTGGGTGCAGCTCGGGGCAGGGTGAGGCCGTCTGAGGGTCGTCTGGGCCCCGCGACCTACATTACGGCCCCCCGCGCCCCGGGACGCGTGTCTACCCCCTCCCCCTGTCGCATGCCCCGCGTCTGCATTACGTAATTCGATTCACTGCTTCAAGCTTTGCTTTTTTATAGGCATTTGATGTAAACATTCAGTACTGAATGCGCTGAATTTGGTCAATGGTTTTTCCATTACAACTGAGCTTGGTTTGCAAACCGAGGTTGGTCTACTGGACCAAATACTATAGACAGAACATGCTGCAATGCGTCGCGTTTGATTTCCGATGCTGAAAGCTTAACCGCGTTCGGGACAAAGGATCATTTTTTCGTTGTTCACAGTTATTTTTTTTATTTACATACGAATATTAATGAGCGAGTTTTTTAATTGGTTGTAGATGGCATTGTATGAAGACAGGTCATATAGGTCGTTCAGTATCCTATTCAAAAACAGTCAAAATTTATTTTATTTTCATGCAAAGTCATCAAACGAAAGCTCCGCTAGGCTTAAAACCCATTTGTGGTATGTGACGTAGGTAGTGATGGTGGTTCTCATCATAATGCAAAATATTGTTGAGGCTATATTAACGTTTATTTTTTCTGCGTTCCAGGTGGTGGAAACCGTCGTGTGCAAGCCGGAGCCGCCCGAGTCGCCGCCCAAGAAAGTGCGCAGCGAGGAGTACGGATACGCCGTCTACATCGACCCGTACGTGTACGCGCCTTACCGCGCAGTGCCCGCCTTCAGGCCCTGGGGCAAGCGCGAGCCGGTACTGCAGCATCCCGACAGGGTAGTCCGAGTGGCGGACTGCACGAGGTTCGAGCGCGACTTCCAACCCAACGTCGCTCTCAAGCCGCTCACTCCGCCGGTGGACCACGTGACGTCATCTACCTCCCCGCCCCCGCACACCGACCCGGAGCTGGCCGCGAGGCTGCTGGACGCGGAGGCGAACCTCGCGGAGCGCGCGCGGCGACTCGACGAGAGGGAAGCCGAGCTCGCGCGACGGGAAGCCAGGCTCGAGGAGAGGGAGAGGGAGATGGAGCGACGGGAGCGCGCCGCGAAGGACAAGGACGGAGAGGGTTCGCCGGCCAGCGAGGAGCCCGCGCCGCCGTGTTGACCGGCGTCGGCGTCTCGTCGGGTCAGCTCAGTGATGAACGCTCAGTGACATTGCGTCTCCGCAGTACAAAACGTTCGGTGTTGGACCTCAATCGGAGCGGAGGCCGCTCGTGACGCGTCCGTTATAATGTCCACCACAGTCTGTCACCGGCGGCGGCCGGGCGACAGTGCTGTCTGTTGTGATTCTACTGTTTACTTGTAATGATGCTAGTGGCCGAGCGACAGTGGACACGTAGATGATACCTATCGTTGATACAGTAGGATGGGCAGATACAGGTGTACATAATCATATCAAGTACAGTTTTGTGAAATTATTACCTAGTTGTTTTCTAATGATTTACAGTCTTCTCTTGTAGACTCTATGACGTGTGCCATTCTGAAGGTACTGCCGTTACCTGTCCGTGGAACCTAAACATGTGCTTGTTCGATAATAACAAAATACTCACGTATTATAGTGAAATAGGTGTACTACAACCATAAGCATAATTTATACAGGGTTATTTTTAACATTTACGTAGTAACTCACTTCATCCATTGTCTCCTCTCGCGCGAGCTGTTTCCGAACGCGATGACACGTGTCGCATTTTTGTCTTCACTTTTTGTATTGCAATTAAATAACTCTGTATAAAACCTCAACCATACCAAATAATATAAAATAAACCACTCATGAGTAATTAATATGCTGTACCATACATTTGGTCGATGTGTACATTCGGTTAAAAAACTTGTAATATATAATTTATAACATTTTATTATTCGAAATACTGTCTACCTACTCATTGTAAAATCGAATATTACTGCATTAATTTTACTAAAACTTTCTTTATCCCGAGACATGTTTTCAATTTCGTAAATATTATTTTAATTGCATCAGCCCATTAGAATTGTTTAAACTGTTCTACCAACAATGATTTGGCCTAATATTAAAAATATATTATAAGAACATGTCTTCGAGTGAAAACTATTACTAGTAAATATGGAAAGAACTTGAGCCAAATCTTTCGTTGTTTGAATACTTACCTTATTGATATATATTTAATAACAGCAATTTTTAGGCTGACAAAATTAAAATAAGGGTGTCAACCCATGTTCTACCTCATTGTATATAAAATATTTGGCTATTTAAGAAAAAAAAGTTAATTAAGCAAATCTTCGTTATAAAATTATTTCATTTTGAGTCTGTACTTTGGAGCAATAATAAAAAAGTGAACATCACTGCCTGAATGTAAACTAGGTGGTACTATCTGTTAACGTATTAACCTATGTATTCATATTTTGGTAATAATCGGTTATATAAACGATTTGACATTAGTATTGAGTAGCAGTAGGGATTTTTTTACCATCACAATTTGTGTATACCTAGAGCGCTATAAATGGCGCGCAGTAGCATTTTTACCTACAGCCCAGTTACGAAACTAGTTCCGGGGAAAATTGTTCAGATAGGACTCCCACGTGTTCGCTAACTCGATTCCTAATTTCAGTTGTAAACTAGATATCGATTATTTACATTTAGTAGGTAAGTTTACAAGTGAAATTAGGAATGTAAAATTAAAAATAACTAGTTTCGTAGTGTAAACTCGGCTAACTTTTGCATAATGTATTAGCAAGGAGGCTGGATGCCTTCGCCAGTAACAGTGCATTTTAAACATATTTCTCGTGCGACTGAGATAATATATTTTATATATCTACGTACGTAATAAGTGTTCGAGTCACTTTATGTCAATTTTCTGTTGCAGCTTTGTGTTATGATGTAGTTTGCTTTACTTTATTTTTTTTATCACCCGAGAAAATGGAGCAAATGTCATCGTACTATAGAGCTCAGTCTACAAATTGTCGGATTATTTATTTTGATATTGGATCAGCAAAGCGATAAAGTCGCTTTAAATCATATAAATTGTTATGAAATGAAAAGACTATCTTTTATCGTAAATTTATTTGGAGACAAAATTTAACATCCTGACAAAAATACAAATAAATTAGTGATGTGAAATGAAATTTCACTTTTTGATGTGACTGTTTAAATTTTGGCAAAGCTCAAACATGTATAGAATGTAATGTTTTTCTTTCAATATTCTATTAGTTTTGAAGAGTGCTACGTTATGTTGTAGGTAGACATCGTAAGCGATTTCAGTTTTAGGATAGGTCGTATCTCTAGTCAGAGACTTTTCGAGAAAAATAAAAAATTACCATTTACTTTTTAATATAATTATTGAAATAGTATCACATGCGAGTTAGTAAGCGTAACTTATTTTTAAAATAGACTAGTGATTATTATTAATTGATAATACGTCAGTTCTGTAACCTGTAGCGTGTGCCTAGCGAATTGTCGGCTTTTTACTTTGGGCCGAAACTTGAACAAAATGTAAATTGTCTTCTTTAACTGCAAAGAAAAAACAACAAAAATATATGTAACAATTAAGAATACTGGTATATGTAAAGATATTTATTTTTGTCGATTTCTTCTTAATACAATAGTAGGATTATGATTATAAATGTTAATTTTAATACGAAATATAAAAGTTCATGATCCATTAATTATAATCTCATTACAAATTTGAAGGCATTAACTACAACAAAATCGTGTTTCGAAAAATCAGTGTCGATTTATGGTCCCTAGATAATTGGTATACCAGAAAAGTGGTCGTCGTACATTGTTGTCTATGGTTTCAATTCATTGGGCACACTCTACACACACACCACGATATTCAGTTTATTGTAATATGAAACTTTTCCGTCAGTACCGTTAACCGTGTATTTTGGTGCTATGATATTTTTGGCTTGGCTAAATTAGGGTTTAATTGTATATAACGTATTATATAATTTTAGTATTTATTGGCAACTATTTTGGTTACTGTATTGGTTTTAAAAACTATGGCAAAGCCATTGTAGATCCATGGGCAATTATACTAATGTGACGTATCTACGCACGAGGTTTGGAATTGGAATATTGTATTGGTATTATTGTAAGCTCCGGAAATTGTTGGCTCCTGTTAATTTATAGTGTGGTTATTATTATTTACTAAATCGAATTAATGGTGTATAGATTGGTGACTTAGGAACCCTTTACGAATTATTTCATGTTTCAGAAACGATTAATAAAATTCAGCCGTTGAATATTTTATTCCCTCGTTTGTTTTACAATTGTCTCTATTGAGTGGTATCCATTTTCCTAGTCGCCAAGAATGACAAACGTGTGTACGAGTCTTTTGATTGTCACTCGGAATAAACCCATGTGTACACTGTACTGATTGTTGTTTCAAGTAATTCAAAATTCTAATAATTCGATGTGAAGTTGTGTTTGTATATAAGGCTGTTAAATTAATTAACTCTTAATTACGTAGGTTGTAACACCGTATTGTATCGATGGAAAAGTTTCAAAGGATTGCTCTCACTGTCTCTATATTGGTGCTAAGTATTTTTAACAAGTACAATGCTTTTGTGAAAAATATTTGAGCGACGATTATAATCATCCCGTTGAAAATTCTGTGGTTTCTGTCATATTCACTATTGCTTTGCCTATTTCAATAGATTTCATAATCAAACATTTTACAGCTTATTATTTTCCTGTCAGAATAATCGATGTGTAATATATTTTCTAATATCGATGTATAGATGTAGACGTTTATATAATGTAGATTATTTTTGTTATTATGACAGTGAGAGAAATTTTAATGTAAATATAAAGACGATGAAATAGGATATTGTGAGCGAATGCCGCTGTCAAAACCCTTAATATGTACTAGAATAAGTGCGTCTACCTGTCCCTGACTTATTCAAGCCTCGTCTAATTACTTCAATAAGTATGCAAAAATGTCAAGTTCTTGCAAATTTGTTGATCACTCTGAACTACGCTACAAGTTGAAACTAGGAGCTCGGCCCTCGCGCTTTCATCTAATCATACGCTTAATTGGGGACTGCGCAACACTTGCGCATAAATCAGAACGATCATAAAGTTTGGCGAGAACTGTAGAAAACTTAAAGATGAATATACTTTTGGGAATCTTGCTTGTTGAGTCTACTCGTCCACTTACATCGTGGCTTGGTGACACTGATCTCTTTAGCATGATACATGAGACTGTATTCTATGAATGAATGAATGTATTATTTGTGACTATTTGATACAGCGCCATCTTGCGGTATCTCAGAGTAACTTAATAAAATGATCAGCTCAAAATTGACACGAAAAGAATACCATGTTAAGTCATTCTGACTATTTACGAGCATAGACTACAGAAATAAATATATGACTATAGAAATCAGTGCGCAGTGGACTATAACGCTATATAAAAATAATGAAAATAATTTTCCATAGACAATATTCCTTTCGACAAGTAACAAATGATAACACATAGAGACAAGTAGACGCGCAATTGGTGATTAGCCAGGGTATGATATACTCCTGTGATCTCAGTGTATGATTGTTATAAACTGTACATTTGAAATTCCTTACGTAGCAGTCGCAACGCGTGGTTTTGCAACCCTCAATGTATCTGAAAATGCTGTGGTCTTTCTATCATTAAAGTACCTATACAATCTTTCTTTGTATTCATGAAATATGTACCAAAATTGTCACAAAGAAATGTACTTACTGCCTCAGGGAATGTCTGTAAAGAGTTAAATTAGTTTTAGTTAAAACACATTTTAAATATACCTAATGAATGGGGCATAATACATTTTTATACTGACTAAATTGGAAATAACCTAACTTAAAAAGTAATAATAATTATTAAAGTTCTGACCGAAATGTAGTTCAGTCCTAGAGTCTTAGAAATAGATGAGCCTAATCTTAAATATTTTATCGAATGCAGTCTTGTTTTGTGCCAATAAAATTAAAAAGTGTGATCTGATTGATGGCAGTAGGTTTGGTAAGTAAGCAGTATCTTAAAGAGGGCGCTGCCGTATGACACGTCTAAATCGCTCCTCAAACGTTGAACTCTTAGTTGGATACAAGTTATCTTTTTTATTTATGTGTTTATGTCATCTTTCAAAAGATAACACAAAACAACGTTATGTTATATGATTGCTTTCAAAAATATTTATGGATAAAAATATTTAAATAATAAGAAATACATAAAGAAATATCTGTATAAACAAACTATTGAAATCAAAATTTATTTATCAATAATATTTAGTTAGTACGAAACTTTTGTTCCAACCACACTAGCTACAACCGTAATACTTTACAGTGTCACATAATAGTGGTAGCTTGTATCCAACTTTGATCGAAAAATCCATTCGCACAATAACCCTTCAACATCCCTAAAAAAGCGTTGTAATAAAACAATTTGGTACCCCATAAATACAGTTATAGATGACTACGCTATATATTATAAGGATTTAGATATTTAAATAATGTATATTTGCTGCACATTGCAGTATTGTGACGAGAACGCCTAATTAATAATAAAAAGTAAATAATTATATATTTTAACTAAATATTAGGAGACTAGAAATGCCTGCTTCGCAGAATTAATAGTCGACACTAACTGCTGAATAAGAATACATACAATGTGCTACAATTTGTACAAAATTAATACTCCATGGCTAGTTTTCTGTAAAATCCAAAGCTTTAGCGGGATATGTCTAATTTAAAGTACTCACGTGTAAACCTTGAGTGGTAAATGAGCGTATACAAGTCCATTTCTGTTCAGGCGAGAAAGAATCACAGGCGTTGCGTTGACGCCGACCTTGTTTCTGTTGCTGCTTTACTAGTTATTCGAAGACCTACGATATTCGAACAACAAAATTAGCTAATTGTCTATTATAAAATACATAGCAACATTTAGAACATTAATAGCCACAATAATGTAAATAAAACATGAATCCTTCAAAATTTGCTTTCCATTCAAAGGAAGCGCAAATATAAGTAGCTGTTAACGGATAATGCGTAACAGAAATTTTCAAGAACATTTTTATAACCGTGTTACAACGAGAGGAAATGGCCAACGTTTGTTTTAACGCAACGCCTTTTTATTCCCGCGCGAATGAGGTTTGACGTTTGCGTCACGCGTCACGCTTAAGATACTCTGTGGTAGTTTTAAACTACGTACATCATTAAAAATCATGTTTAATTTTTTACGCTTCGTATGCAGTTGTTTGTTTGGATGGAATATAAACAAGTTCGTAAATAATAATATCGAAAAGTGAACGGATACGTTGGCATCGTTCGTGTGAAGCTGTAGGTATTAGCATGGCAGAACTTTGATTAGAAATTTACATTTTTTTAAACGTTTTTAAAAATGGTCAAGATTGTCTGTTTTACGGCCTATTGACATTTTTTTAGCGGAATCCACCACAGATAGTATTTAATTTAAATTAAAATGTAAATTCTTGCCATTTTAAACTAAAATCTTTCAACTAGACTGAAATGAGGTACAAGCTTAATATACTCTACTAAGTCTACTAAAATTATGTAAAATTTGTATGGTCTTGCCTCTTTAAATTTCAAATTTGCTAACTAAAATTATTATATTAAAATAATCTTTGGTATTGTTTAATGATATGATAATGACAATTTTTTTAAAGTTTGAAGCACAGAAATTGGCGTTTAATGTTTTAGATTGAAATTCAAAACTCTAAAGCGCGTTTTGCGACTGACAGCATAAACACGAATGATGCTATTGGAAATCCTAATATAAAAAGGTCAGCTGATATAGTGTTTTAACGTAATACATAATTTTGTAAATAGTAAGGTTTATGTCATTGTGTTATATAAACATATACAGTTACACAGTTGTATATTTATTTTATTAGCGACTGTAAGCGATGACGCCAGGAAACTGCTAGGTTATGAATCGTGTGTTTATATCAGAAGTAATTTGCGACATTTTTTTTCTGTTCCAAGTAAACATTCCCTTTTGTTTTTTGGACTCCCTTTAACACTGAAAGGCAGCAGTGATTACAGATTGTATATTATAATGTACCTGATAGGTTAGAGGGTTAAGGTAATAATAATAAATTCTGTTATGCACACACTGTTCGTAACATGTGGTTTTACAGTGTGTTTTATCTGAAATAAAGCTTTTAAGTACCTTGTGGAGCAATAAAATAAAACAATGTCCACCATACGTGTTTTATTTGAATTAGCCTTCCGTAGAAATAGCTTCCTTATTTTGCACGGCTATGTTTTTTTAGGACTTGAAAAAGCAAAGTCATAGATCGGTAACTGACCATAAGATAAACATAATATGGTCCCCTACTCTTTTCTTGGTCAGGAAAACCTTGGAAGATTACGGAAAACCTTAATTGCTTATTAACATGAAAAACGATTAAAGTTCAGTCATAATTAAGGTCACAAATCAATTTTATTATTACCGCTGCTGAAAACCAGAGATGGATTGTCTCGTTCATTACTAGGCGGCACTGTGACTGGCCCTAACACCTATCCTAAGAACTCAGCCGTCTCAACCCAGTGTGATTCTACGCTTATGTAATCTTTGATACCGGTATTAGAAATATATGTACGTACTATATACTATAACCTTTGTGTTACGGATGTCCATAGACAAAGGTTATCACTTACATTATTTAGCTAATGGCGTAAAAAATTTTTTTTTTCATCTATTTCAACAAACGTGATAGGAGAAAATATGTTATAGATAACAAAATGTTAATCTAGAAAGAATTATGCAGGCAATAAATCATATTCGACATGAGACTGATAATTTACTGTTAACAATTGTTTTTCGATTATCTAGTAAAATGATAAACAACAAAGGTCATGTTTAACAGTAAGATGCTCTGATTATTCATTCGTAAAAATAATGTTATATGACATTAAAATAATAATAAAATTGGCAAAAATAACACACCTATAGCCATCTTTCTGTTAATGTAATTTTATTTTACTAGTCTTGCTAATTTAGAAATTCGCCTTGACACGAAAATCGTGATCGAAAATTTCTGGAACTTTAGTACACTAACTATTTGTTAGATGGCGCTGTTACTCTCTGTGAAGCCTGTGTGTAACACTTTCATTTAGGTATATTCGTTTCAAAAGTTCAACGACCAACAAAACAAAACACTTGATAAGAGTACCATACAGGTTGATAACACGACTTCGACTATTTTATAGTTTAGTATTTATTGCGTCTTATCATAATTTATTTATTGTCCGTACTCAATATCAGTAGGTACTTTAATCATACTTATCGGATAAATTCACCTTCAACTTTTACTGGTGATTACATAGATACCTAATTTGCAGAAATAAATGGACTATATTATACAAGCATGCCCTCCACAAGATTTTTTTTTCGAATTCGAATTTTGTCCGGAAATAAAATGAAGAATTTTACGCAGCTCTACTTCTTAATAGAATCTCTAACTCCCATGCAGGCCACTCTTCACCACTGGGCGAAATGGGCACGTGCCCATGGCCCCGTGATCGATTGAGGCCCCTTAGTCCCTAATTTGAATAAGTACGTCCTTTGACTATTCTAATGTCGACGTAACATCATGGGAGCCCACTATCCTAATATGTTTAGGGCCTCTAATACGTAAAGGCGGCCCTCCCATTTATTGAGCTTTTAGCCAACGACTATGAAACTTGTCTCGATTTATAGTAGAAACACATCTGTGACTAATATCTTAAAGAGCTCATTCACAGATTGAAATCACTAACAGATTTATTAGCCGCTATGATAGGTACCTATACCTCCTCCTTCTTTGCAGACAAAGCCAAGCGCGTTGCCTGTAGTCCTACAGTAGTCCATGGGCGTGGTTAAGAACTAATCTCCAGGTGGCTCGTTTACATGTTTATCAGCTGTTAACATAAAAAAAATCGATGTACATACTTTACAAAACTACACAATTCTCTAGCGTACTCAGCAGTTAAAAGAATTCTAATGAGGATAACAATAAAATTTAATTATTGCCTGTTTTGTACAATGTTTCATAATTGTTGGTTTACCAATTGCAAAATCCCTTGACGTACAAACCACAAGATATTGAAGTTCAGTGCAATAATATATCCTCTTTCCTCCCCATTACATTTAACGAGCTAAGGAATTGATGTAACTCTAACATAGCAGTTCGAATATTTAGCTTATTTGTGTATTACGTGGGTTATGTACAAATGAGATACGGTAGCCTCTTCCAAAGTGTTGATTGGCTACCTTGATTTTATTTGATAAAATAATTCTGCAAATATGTCTCACGACTAAGATCATGAAATGCTGCAGTATCAGCACTTTCGTATAAAACCTCATGGCATCCCCAGTTCCTTGTGCGTACAGCTAATATTTAAGCGATTAAAAGACCAAAATCCCGATTCAGGTCGCTCGCCCAAAATATATAAATAAATATAAAATATATAATAGATAAATTACAAGAATGCTGACTAGGTTTTGATATGAAAAATTATAACAGTCTTAATAAAATAGACTAACTATTGGTAGTCGAGCTGAAATTTTTTATAGTATGTACGATGTAAGTCCAACAACTCAAAGAATTCGTTACCGATAAAAGAGCAGACAGGCCGCCTGATGAGAGATGAGAATCGGCCACTGCTAACCATGGATGTCTCCATCATCCAAAGCATCCGGCTAGTACTGGCCAAAATGTAATAAAACCGCGTATTACACCAATAGGTAACATTCCGTTCTTCCTTTCAGTACAAAATGAAAAGAACAAGTATATCATAATCATTTATTTTATATAAAAAATATATTAAAAAATATACAATAGATAAACTATTTACAATCACTGGAATGATTTCACCTTACATAAAATATATTTTTTATCATTTTAATAACAATTTATTTTACCCAAACAAAACAATGTGAATTTTCAAATAACATTTATATCATAATATCAACTTACTTTTATAAAATAACTATAAAATTGTGACAAATTTTTACATCATATATCTCCTACATGATATATCTCTTCAACCGTATAATTTGCGTAGAATGGAGTCGCCGCCATTTGTAACATAAAAAACTTAAAACACCGTAAACATTCTATATTAAGCCCAAGCCCAGATAAAGTCGGACGGAACCGGTTTGATTTTTAAAGTTTGGAGCGGATAGCATCGATTCTGCCGGCGGCGGAGCGCTGCAGATCTGTGAGCTTCATAGCGAGTCCCATGTTGCCTTGAATCTTGATCTTACCTTGGAAGAAGGCCTTCTGAGGGTTCAGCTTGCCGGAGATAAGTTCGGCAACGTCATCGTCGCTGACGGTGAAGGTGACGTCACACTTATCTTTGCCGTTGTATGTCACACTACCGCGGCCCTCCCGTGCGTTGATCACCCAGTAGCCCTCGGCACCGCCCGGACCGTTCCGTACCTTGAACCCGTACACTCCGCGCACCTTCTCGATCAGTTTATCCTCGTCATTCTGCATCGCTTCTTCCAAGATCTTCATGTACTTGAACGCCTTGAAGTTCTCCGGGTTGTCCGCAATGGCGGCCACATTATTAGGGACAGCATCAACGAAACCTTTGCGATACATTGTGACTACGACTGCGCCTCCTACCCCGAGATTGTGTTGAAGAGCGATACGGGCTCGTGGGACCTGTAATAACATTATCCATATTACAACCAGCATAGTAAACCTAATACACTTGCAAATCATCTGCAATAAATAGAACAGGAAACAGACCTGACAGATTGAACGAAATGGCATCAAAAGATTTAATAGGTAAAAGTAATAGAATCATTTAGGCAGTAGAAGTATATAATAAATAGTAATTATTAAGAAATTCTCATTAAAATTGGGAGATCTCGGAAAAATACAAGTAAGACCAATTTGAAATCTTTCGGCGCATGCGCATTTAAAATATTTTTTTTACATTGACATACGAGCAATTTTACTTTTATTTTTACACGTATACCTAGCATATGCATATTTTTCTAATTATTTGAAGTAAAAAATATATTTCATGATGCTTTTCCATCAGACCTTGCTGATAAGTTTCTCTCGGCATATCTGTTAATTACGAAACTTCTACAGAATCGTTTCTGCGCGATGGTTCGAGTGCACGAAGGACGTTTGATTAATTATCTAAAATTACTATTGAAAAAACCTAAATTATTAAATTGAAATTCAACAGATAACATTTTAATTTAAAATTTAAATACTACTCGGAATTACTAATGGCATTATCACAGGAAGTCACTGTCAAAGGCAAGTCAAAGTGTCAGGGGTGTCTGACTGAAAATGCCGCATAGTATTAAATCCACATTTCGTAATTCTTTTAAATTTTCAATAAAATATTAACAAACAAATATTGTACCATTGTGATACGCAGCTTGTTCACTATATTTTTAGATTATGTGGGTACTCACGTATTATATTTTAAACTATCCTGAAACATTAATAAATAAACTTAAGTTATTGTTATCTTAGGCATGACCACGATTCATGCAAGTGGGTCAAAACTCGAAATATCGGTGCATATACATATGGTGGGGCATCACATTAAAATACATAATATTATATATTCCTCCATAGCACAAATTTGAAGTAACTGGAGTACATAAAGCAGGCCCCTTTTGCCACTTATTCACAACACAAACACACTCAATAAAAATCATCAATGTTTAACATAAATATTACAGCAATAAAAACACTTATGTGTTCATTCACTTAATTCACCTAGATGGACAGACTTACAACATAGATAGTTACGCACACTGGCAACCACATAATAAACACACATAAATATTTAACCGGTACACAGTTACGTAAATATTTCTTACAAGTTTCTTGAAATTTCGAAACGTGAATGAATATATTTCCGTAATTGAGTACGAACTTTATAAAAAAGTCAATAAAAACGGAAAGTTACGTGTAGCTAAAAATTTAAGTAGATAAGTCATAAATCTAATTGTTTTAAGTACCTAATTAAGATAATTACAGGGTCCCCATCTTTTTTCTAACTCGCAAAGCAAAGCATCGATGTTGTCTTTGATATCGCGGTTTTCTACGGGCAGTGGTGGTCACTCACCATCGCGTGATCAATATGCTCGTATATTATACTAAGAACTACTGTATCGTTGGGTGGAATGGACGACATACACACATATCAAAAGCATCTACGTTCTGTGAACTAACACTCGACGAGAAATGGAACCCGTGACCACACGTTTAGAAGCCTAAACGAAAATTCGTCCTTTAAACGAATATATTGTATACGTTCATAAGTTTTGAGACTTTCTGCGAATTATTTCTAAGTAAAGTGATACTGAAAGCTTATAACTAAAGTTTAATGAATGTTACGAAATAACATTAATATACAATTTATTAATCTAATTGTAATTAAAACGAAATTATGTAATTTAACTCGAAAATGGCGCCAACTGTAGGTTTTAATACCACGATAATTTCCTCATTTCCCGATTAATTCTTTATGCATTAGATCAAGTTTCGTATTACTTGAGTTAGTAAACTTATCTATTTCAGATAAATACTATAACCTTATATAATAGTTACAATATCTTATCAACCACACGGCATTATTAACAACTTCATGTCCGTAATAAAAAAAATAAAGTACTTAAGAGATGTAAAAATAAGATAAAGTCCTATTGAGCATTCAGATAAGATTAAAATAATATACTCTCTAAAATAAGCTACTCTAATTGTTTTATCTGCGAAAATGTTTTTGCAAGATCAAATATTTTTTTTGTGTAAGAGTAAAATATCGATAAGACTTACTGCTTATCTCTGAGACTAAGACTCTTCATGCTTCTCTAGCAATAAGCTGTTTAGCCTTAGTCTTTACATCTAATAACAGAACTAAAGTTGTTACAGTTACTATACAAACAAGAGTTGAATGTATCTTGAGGGTCTGATAAATGGCCAAAAAGACTAAGATGTTACTAATGTGGAAGAACTATTTTTTAATGTATTATATACTTAGAATTTGGCATTGCATTATATGTTCCTATTAACATTCTTATTTTTACTAAATGGTGTAGTTATTTTCTTGGCCAAATTGTTAAAAATGTTTTATTGAACAATATGATCCATTCCACAACCTAGCCTTGACACACAAGCCATTCTCCTAATATATTTTTACTTTGTTCATTGTATTATCTAATGAACCTTAACATTAATTAGCAATGTTAATGATATATCTAACAATATATACATAAATTATTTTTCAACTAGACAGATTTAGGTACTTATACAACAAAAACAAGAACAAAACATGTACAGGCAGAATATTTAAATTTACACACAAAATATTACACAATTGCTCACAGAAACATACAACACATGAAATTATTCAACCACCAACCAGCTACCTACATCAGGCTACATCTCAAGCCACATAGGACATGTTTCATAGACAACCATTAAACATTTTCAAACCTGTCTTTCGCCAGCTTCACCTCGTAGTTGCCACACTAGCTCGGCACATTGTGCCAGTCCAGTGGCACCCAGCGGGTGCCCCTTCCCAATCAGACCTCCACTCGGGTTCACCACAACCTGACCCCCATATGTATTGTCGCCTGCATCTATAAATTTCCCAGCTTGACCCTCCCCACAGAGCTGTAAACCTTCATACAAAATCATCTCATTAGTAGCAAAACAGTCGTGCAGCTCAACTACATCCACCTGCTTTGGAGAAACCCCTGTTTTCTTATACAACCGCTTTGAAGCCGCAATAGTCATGTCGTACCCTACAATCTTCATCAAACTATTTTCTTCGAAAATCCCAGGTGTGTCAGTGGCCATTTCCATGCCGATAATTTCAACCGCCTTACTCTGAAGACCGTACCGAATCACCGCCTCTTCCGACATCAAAACTGCAGCACCCGATCCATCACTAGTAGGACAGCAAGCGAGTTTTGTTAAAGGACCGTAGATTTTTCTGGAATTCAGAATTTCCTCTACCGTGTACTCTCTCTTACTTTGAGCGCGGGGATTTTTGATTGCATGACGATGGTTCTTAGCTGCGATTTTAGCGACGTGCACCTCCGTCGTGCCGTACTTCCTCATGTGTTCGATTCCCGCATTTCCGAAGTACTGCGGCGTCATTGGCGCATCCACCAGTCCCGCTAGTTCGGTCATTTTCTTTTTATGTAAATCTAGTGGATTCGTTCGGTCGGTGAAGACGACGTCGCTGAGTGCACCGGGAGCCATTTTCTCGAAGCCCACAGCTAAGGTGATATCGGCCAGCCCACCCTCGATGAGTTGTTTGGCGAGGAACAGCGCAGACGAGCCGGTGGAGCAATTGTTGTTCACGTTGTAAACCGGTATACCGGTCATACCGACCTGGTACAGCACCCGCTGTCCGCAAGTCGAGTCCCCGAATACGTATCCACAGACCGCCTGCTGTACTGCATCGTACTTGATTCCTGCATCAGCTAAAGCCGCTTCCACAGCCTCCTTGCCCATCTCAGGATAATCCCGATTCGGGCTAGGTTTCAGAAACTTCGTCATCCCCACACCTACTACAAACACTTTCCTAGTCATTTTATAAATTATACTTTAATTTTAAATTACCTTGTAATTTTGCAATCTCCTGATGGAGCGATAGCTCTGCACGACAATGTTATCGTTACTACACTTGGACTTGGACCGACACAATAAAGTTGCCGATTGAATTTATCTTGCGATAGTTACGACTCTCAAGCAATACTAGATAAATACTAAAAAGATAAAGATAAGCAGCCCAAAGTTCACCAACAAAATCGAAATAC